>JARHVA010000901.1:517500-532500 GCA_037957365.1 Torreya grandis | reverse complement strand
CCAAGAACGTTGTATATTCTTGGAGAGACCAATAATGTAATGGTACATTCATGGTTAGTAAGGACTATACTACAACATTAATGGAAAAATACAAGAAGATAGTTGAAAAAAAGAGGAATAGAGAGAAAATAAGGAAAAAAGAGCAAACCAAAATAAGGGGAATTAAACAGGGCCTAAAACATATGAATTAAATGCCAACAAGTGTTTAATATGAATTGATGCTCAATAAACACATAAGAACCTTAGAAAAATATAATTTGACATCTAAAACTACCTCTAGACCAAAAATAGGTATGAATAGACAAAAAAGGGCGTGGAGACGACATAAAAAAACTAGAAGTAACAAAAACACACTAGTAAATTCCTAATCTAAACTAATAATTCAAAAACACACTAGTCCCTAGAGTAATACATTATTATAACTAATAAATATGTAGAGACCTTTTTTAAGTATCTAAATTATTTTAATGGAGTAATGCCATAATGGAAGTGGCTCTCCTCCTAATAAAATTGTTTATTGATTGAGGGATGAATATTTTTCCTTCCTCCCCTACATCCTCTCCTTCTCTATAACTTCATAATATTAAGAAAATAATACTAAATAAATAAATAAGTAAATAATCTTATTATTCTTGCTTATATAACTATAAAATCCCAATCCAATCATATAACCTTTTTAAGGTTAGTTAATTTCCACTAAGTAGTGATCTGGTGGTGGAGTTAATGTTTTTTTTGAAGAAACAAATTAATTTATATAAAAGGGTAAAAGTATGAAACAACATTATGGAGACCAGAAATACATAGTTGGAAATATTTATTTATAAATATTGACATATTTTATAAAGGTACATATCTAATTTAAAAAACATCAAAAACTGCATAGTAAAGGATCTAACTAAAGCTTCGTGAAAGAAGTTGTGAAGGCACATGTTTCATATGTAAAATTTTGATCATGATTACCAATTCAACATTTACCTTCACATGATAGGTAGTACGATAACTACATATCACCATATGGAAGCACATGCAATGGGCACAAACTAACCTAGTAGGACGGGGAATCTTATATTAATAATAAAAATAGAGACACAAATGATTGCATCATATCATTCAATATTACATGTTAAAATTCAATACACATTTGTTTGACTCTAAAATAAATATATGATTTGATTTGGATCTTATTATATCCCCTAACATGGCATACAACATCTTAAGAGGCTTCTAATGTTCATTGTCAATTCATTAACCTTTACAATTACACATTCTAATTGGTTCTTTGAATGGCCTTAGGGTCAAATCTCTTTACATCGATTTACACTCATTCACATTAAAAATAGGGATGTGATTTGACCCCTACCATGTTTGTCATAGATGAATTCAATTTTATTTATTATATATATTTTTTGTAAATTAACATTTGGAGTAATTAAATAAAGTTTAGTAACATACAAAAACACCAAATTGGGATCCCTGGAAGAAAGTACAAGGTGATAAAGAACATGCAAGTGTTGAAATATTTTAATGTGCATTAGGTGCTGAAGGTGAGTGGTAATGAAAGATTTAAAGTGTTGTTCTAATTGGGATCTCTTGTAAATTTATTTTTCAAAATAGTTATATTAAATAAAATAATATTATAGAGTATGTGCATAGAGTTGGAGGATAATTCTATGGACATTTCTCATAATGTGATTCCATTATTAAATAACAAGATCATGTTATTTACATAATGCAATCGTGTTATTGACATCATGCGATTGTGTTATTGACATAATGCGATTGTGTTATTTAAATTATGGATTGATAATTATCGATACATAACTTAATCACATTAACACATAATGTAATCACATTAACACATAATGCGATTGCATTATTTTAAAATCAATAACATGATCGTGTTATTGTAAAATAAATAATGCAATTACATTATTATAAAAACAATAACGTGAATATGTTCTTGTTATTTTGCACATAAAATCATGTGAACATGTACATGAAAGCAATCTTAACCTAAAGCTTATATTTATTACTCTAAATGTTAACTATCTTATACTTTAAATTTATTTTAGTAAATATAATAAATTAGGGTCACTCTACATTTGATAGAGTTGGTCTCGTAATTGCACACTTTACAAGATGGAAAATAGTTTTTCAAAATCTAATCTGGTCAGTACATAGGCATTTTCAAGGTCTAAGTATTGAACTTAGGGATTTTAGGGCATAAATTTTATAATTAATGTCCATTTTTGGTAAACATATTGTCATTTTTTAGGTTTTTGTGCCTTCTAAATTAATTCCCAATATTTCTAGGAGTCCTAGGTTTGTCAAAATTGAAGTTTGTAAACTAGTTACTTTAAACTTGATCAATGGTGGTGTGATTGGGGTAACATAGGTTAGATTGATGACCTACACACATCAAATGACCACTTTATGTTAATTTCACTACACTAGATGATTAGTAATACATCACATATAGTAAGAGATCAAAATAAAATGGGCATCATAAAAATAATATCCATTGAATTCCCACATATACAAAAGAATGCCCATGTACAACATATGTGTCTATACATCAAAAATACATGTACATCAAAATCATCTATACAATATCAGAATCATATGAGGCTCATGCATCACTCTACTCATTTGGAAGTGTATCTATGATAGGGGTTGTACTAATATGGTCAAAGTTTTTGTTTGTTAAGAAGACCCTAGTTCACCAACTCTCTGCATAACTAGGCACCCTCTAACCTATGTGACTTATCTACTCATATAATCCTCCATAGCCTCTATGGTATCTCTCATCAGATGTGTGCCTAGTTATCCCAGTCCATATATGGCCAATGCATCTTGGGTAGTATCCCTCTCAGTCCATAAGATTTGCACCTCCCCATATATAGTGTCTAATATTATGGTCAATCATGTGATCTCTATTGATCAATTAGCAATCTAAGCATATTTAGTCGATACATGTGCCTATAAGTCTCATATCATCATGTCTCGATAAAAATCCATTACCTGTTAATACTACTATCTTGGCCCTCCTAGCTGTTATCTCCTCTCATAGGTTGGAAATCAATACCTCATCCTTTGTTGACCTTATTGGCTATGATGGTGTACACTCATCTTCACCACCCAAACCTAAGGACACTACTATGGTAACTTATGTATCTATCCATGTTTACACCTAGAGCTATCAATACCTTAGTCATTGATATATGTATTACCTTTCTATCACCATCTCCATCCCTCTGCATATATCCTTATCCACCACCATCTTCATCCCTTACCCATCTCCATTTTGTATCTTAGCATTGGTGTCCTTCTTCATATTATATTTTTATCTCCATTATTGTAGATAGCCCCACATCATTATGTGAATCCTCTCCTATAAAGTATGATCCACTGGGACCATTAGCCTCATCAAACTAATTGGCCTAGTCTAGACGCATCATATATCATAACCATCTATCACACTTACATTAGCTACTTCAACCCTTTGATCTAAATCCATGACCTACTCTCTATTTGGTCTCTCATGACATCTAATCTAGGAACTAGATAACCCCATTGTCTAATATCCCTATATACATATGGAAAAACATGTGGATCTTTTGGCACATCATATGGAATATCAAACTGTTGCATCACTTGATCTGGCCTATATCTCTCCTTAATATAATCTCGGTAACATGTGATGTAGCATGTGGTAATAATGTATCCCATGTATTACCAGTCCTTGACCCATCTAAATTACCTTTGTGAGTAAAGTCTCTATACAATAGATTATTCTAGTATTTCATCAATCATGTATCTATAGAAGATAAGATAATCGAGGTGCCTATGTCGACCATCTAAAAATATCACCCATCCATATACTAGTGGCTCATTAACTGGCCCACTAGTCTCTCAATGTTGATATGCTCCCATGACCACACCTACAACAACGTATATGTTTTGATATTCTGACCACCTTATTATGCTACCATGTGCAAATATTTATACAACTAATCCAAAACCATTGGTACCCAATAAAATATCATTGTATTGTACGATATATCCTAGATCATACCCCCAATCTCATATGGAAAAATTGATCACTCTTTTTAGGCAGCAAAATGTTGCTGACAATGACCATGAGTATAAGGGGCAATCAATTAATGGTAGGATCTACTACCAACACATTTATATCAACACATCCCATAGATATATATCTATGATCCCTACTAGCTAGTATAGCAGTGTCAATTGATCTCATGCTTGTCAAGAGAAGGCATGTCCATGTATCAAAATTCATAAAATCCTCCATGTGTTCTCAAGTATCACTATGACCTCTTTGGTCAAATATTAAAATGTGCTCATCTTAGAGTGCCATATCTTAGCCAATTCAATCAAAAAACCTTAATTGATATGAATACATGACATCTAGGCTACATATAGTAGGCCCACTTCTTCTAATATTTCCACTAATTCATCGTTCTATATGTGAATCCTTGTTAGGAATTATGATCATCATTCCCACATCGTAATAACACACAATCATTCTTATAATCAACAAGTGTTAGCACACAATCATTTTCATCATCTAATTATATAATTTCATTAAATAATCCTAAATTTGTTCATCTCTCTATTTCTTAAAAAACCAAAAATAATCAAACACAGAATCCAATAATTCAACCACTTTCAATGTGATTTTGCCTCTAACATGGTGATTCTGCCACTAGTAGGGAAATTATACCATTTGAATGACCTCAATGCTATTCCAAAATCCCACACGAAATCATAATGTGACATTAATGGTGCTACTACAACCTCAAAATAATTAATTTTTTTAACGATGATGCCACTTTATGGGGTGACCACACCATTTGCATGGGTGAATATGTCACAAGTAAAAAATATATCATGGTGAATTCAATGAACATGGAATTTATAGGACTAATAAATTTCATAAAAATATAAAAATTTCAAAATATGAAATCACTTACCAATGCCCCTTTGTCCATTAATCACTAGTAGTCTCACACTCGCTCTTTAAGTTATCTCTTGATCGGTATGCACACCATTTACTCAAAGTTCCTAGAGCTAAAATATAGATTTTTTTTTCTAAGGCATAGGTTGAATATGAATTATTTTAACCCCCACCCCTATTTATACACTTTAATCACCCCAAAATTCAAAAAATTCCTCTCATTTTCTACCCATGCATCCATTTTTCACCCTGTGAGCTCATTTCTCACTCTCATCATTTTTCTTCTTGATTTCACCTATATTCATCACTTTTCAACCTATTATGCATCTTTATACATTATTGTATTCCTTTTTATGGCCCATACATCCAAGTTCCTCTTTGGTTAACTACATCATATCCTCATTATTTATCATCTAGGGTATCCTTGTGAGCCTATTTTTTGTGTTTTTAATAAAAATGTGGCCTCTAATCAAAATTTTACCATCATCAATCATTTAAACATAACCATATGCCTATTTTTATTAGTTTTTTTATTATTTTAAATGTTTTTACTTTACCTGTGTCTCAAAATCCTCTTTTAAATAGGGGTAAATTTAGACACCTCATTTCTTCCACTCTGATGTCATCACTGTTCACCGCATCGTTTTTGCACATTGTTTCATGACCAATCCCTAATTTATTCTACTATCAAAAATAATAAATATAACAATTTTTTTCATCCTAAATTGGGATGATATGTCATTAATAATGGTGTTACACTACATTATATCATTAATTTTGTTAACTACATCCTAAATCAAATCATCACTTTGTAAATGTCACCTTGAATCAATTAATTGAATAATTATTTGATCTTGAACATTGCAAAAACCATCAAAAATAAAATTCAATATTATTATTTAATCAAATCATCTCATTTGACTAATTTAATCCTAATAAAAAATATATAATCAACTAATTCTATGATTATCTAAATTTACAAAAATCAATATTTTTGGTCACAAATAAGTGGCATCATCTTAATCTCTTAAATATCCGTGCGAAATTCCAAACTTCAAGTCAAAAGGAAATTGATCGGTAAAAACTAATTTTCAATTCAAAGGTCACACCTCATGCAAATACTAATACAAGTTATCTCCATTCTTCATAAATGAAATTTCTTAGATATTCAACCCCACTCATTTTTGATGAGGACGACCAATCCTCCACCTTTGTCTTAAGATCAATCCAATAGTGAAAATTGATTTGCAAAATCTATAAATTGAGGGGTTACCCTCCATTGTTAACAAGCAAAATTATATAACAAAGTGTTGTCAAAGCCAACATCCAAGATTTAATCAAGTCATCCAATCATCACATATAAACATCATGTTTGAGAGGGGAAGAGTTATTAAGATATCCATAAATTATTCATGAAGTTGAAGTAACATTCTAGATGATTTTAACAAGTCTCCATGCCAAGAAGGTCCTATTTGCTTTGGTAGTAATGGAAGGTAATTGTTACCTAATACCTCTTAGCTCAATTTGAGGTACTCATTTTCAAGTTTGTTTATCATTTCATTTATGATTTTATTTTTATTTTATAACACTTTCATTTTGCTAATGATTTTTCTTATGTATACACCACAAAACATGTCCTCTTTTCCATCTCTTTTAGGAACTCTTTCCCTGAAATCAAGAAAATATTTGGACACTTGTCGACTTCTTCTCAATTATCCTCCATTAGATTTAGTGTATGCTTCATCACATGTTTTTCCAATGTATACATATTTATATGACCATTATGTTATGCATTTAAGTCAAACTTACAAGGCTTTCCAAGAAAAATATGACAAGCATTCATAGGTATTATATCGTATAAATTATCATCTTTATATGCACCTATCTGAAAACTTACTAGGCATTTTTTATTCACTAGAATTTGATGTCCCTTCAATAACCATGAAACCTTATATGGATTTAGATGCACAATCTTCTTCAAATCAAGCTTATCTACCATTTTTTGTGAAATAATATTATCAGTGTTTCCACTATCAACAACCAATGTAAAACACCTTCTTTTGGGCTTACAAACTATTTTTAAGAAAGTATTTCACTATGAAAGACTATTTTCCTCTTTCATAGCTTCAACAACACCTTCTTCATCATGATAACTTCACCAATTTCTAGTTCAACTACATTATGAATAGATGTAACACTTTATACATTTGTTTGTGCATTAAGTACACTCACACAATGCTTTCTACATAATTAATTATGCATATGGGATCACTTAAATGCTTTGTGGTAAGTTTCTCCACATCCAAAACATGTACCATTGAATTTTCAACCTCTACCTTTTTCATAAGATTATCAACTTATAAATATTTGTCTTCCTCTTTGAGCATTAGCACCATTGTGTTATGAAGTACTTGCCTCTCCTTATTGTGTATAATAAAATTTAGTGTTTCTAATTCCTTTCCCACGTCCACACGTGTATTTATTTATTCTTTTCAGCACTCTTTATTGTTTATGTGTCAACTATTTATTTGCCTTCAATGCACACTTAAAGAATTCTTTAATAGGTCATAGTTTGATAATACCAAAATCATTTTAAATTTACATGTTCAATCAATTTACATACTTTGATATGTTCTTAGCATCATCTGTAACATTACCCACTCTGATACTAAGTCTATATAACTCCTTAGTTTAATATTTCATAATCAACCCCCTCCATCATAGGTTTCAAAGCTTCTTGAATAAAGTCATGTTATAATCTACACAAATGAATTTAGCCATCAGCTTCATGAGGGATCTATTTAAAGTTTTAATTTTATCCTTGTACTTTGTCAATCTCTTAACTTTAATATGCTCCCACCATAAGGATGCATGACCTTTAAAATTTGGGACAAATAACTTAACATGCTTGGAATATTTTATACATTGATTTTTAAAATAATTCTCTAACTTGGTGATTCAGTGAATGAGCTCCTCAGTACTAAAAAATATAGAATAATTTCTAGGTCCCAACTTTGGTTTACCAGTTATTCTTATAATAACTCATAAGAATTTATCATCAGGTTCATCAACCTCTTCTGCACTCTGATCATCAAATGCTTCTTTTGCAACTTCATTATTTATTTCATCATCAACTATCACAACACCTTGGTGTTTCATTATCTCCACATCTTTCATGTAAAATTCTATATCTCTCATCAAATTTTTGAGATCTGCAAGTCTTGGAAATCCAACCACTCTTGGAATTTTTCTTCTTTATGCCATTTCCTTAGAAAGCAAATTTCAACAATGTTAAAACTTTTACCTGATAACCTCACTAGAATATATCTGCAACTACTTTATATCCATTCTTATAAATTTTGAAAGTAACACTACTAATAACTAATTAAATGCTTTGCCTGATATCAAATGATGTAGTTACAATCAAGGCTTTCAATTAAGATATGCCTTATACTATGTAATCCTCAAGTTACATAACTATAAATGCAATAAAATGCATCAACACAATTTATATTTTTATTAATTTTAATGTATAAGATATTATAATAACAAAAATAGCACCAATGACATTAAAATATCACAATTAGATGTGTTACAACCTTAAAATGACAAATCTTTGTTTGCTAAGTCTCAGTCTTTGAAAATTTAGCTCAACCTCAAAACAATCGCTATTCTACAATTTGTAATCTTGACAAAATTATCTTGCACAAACATAGGTGCACGCTTATAAAATCCACAAGACCCACTTGTTTACATTTAGTTATCCTTATATCAATAGTCAAATTAAACATTGTTAACACACCTTAGTGCATCACAAAAATTGAATGTCTCTCACAATTCTAAGGCATTAACATGTTATAACATAATCTATTAGGATATCCTACATCATAAGAAATATTAAATGAATCCTTATCAATTTATTATGACTTATGGAATTAAATGTTAAACATTCAATAATGGATCATTTCATAATGAATCACAATGATATATGCACCCAAACCAAGTGCACGCAAGGAAAATTGTATAGAGGTTGTAGATTTACAAGGCTAAGTCATCATAATTCATAACTAAGAACTTCACTAAAGAATATTTTCACCATGATTCTCATGTATTTCATGAACATTAACATATGTTACTGCATGTTCCCAAATGTATTACAAATAATCACATGGCTCGTGCAATGAAGAACCTACTCTTGCAATAAATCTCATCAACTCTGTTACTTATTAAGAAAATAATTAAACTTTGAAATGACCTAATAAAAGATTTTATGTGTATAATATCTCATTAAATTTTATATTTACTTCATATACCTTCCCATGTCTATGCTTGTGTGAAAAACCAATACTTCCTACACAAAGTTTTGAAAGCTTACCTAGATAAACAAAAAATAACTACGTGCAAAAACATACTTGCACATTCATAGGTTGTGTAAGACTATAAAAAATAAGTGTGCACTTAAAGTTGTAAAAAAACAACATAGTAAAGTTTTGTGCACACCTTGGGGCTTACACAAAATTACAAACAAAGACATGCAAAATAAAAAACTTACACAAAACAACACAACCAAACTTCAGAAATAAACATAATTTTTGGTTGATATAAGGTTACATATGACCCTGAATGCTCCTGCATCATATAATAACATGGTTTCATACTTGTGTTTTAGTTATAATTTGATACTAGCTTGTTTTAACCATGTATGCAACATCTTGTTTTGTATGTACATGTTTAACTTTTTTATTATAAAATAAAAAGAAAAATTATAGAGTAGAGATTTTTTTTAACTACTTAGAACCTAGATAAATTTGAGATTAAACAATGAATATATGCATTAAATATAACCTTATTATATCATGTTTTAAAAATATGAAACACACTAGTGAAAAAAATGATATGTTGTTCCCATCCAAGACACATACACATGGGGAAATAGTAAGAATCCACCCCTGAGATTCCTACCACAAGCCTTATTACCGGGCCACACTTTATTTGAATATAAAATTATAAAAAAAGAAAACTATGTTAATTACAAGAGACAAGATCCAAACCTTACCCACATAGAAATGGAAACTAGGAAGAATCATAGAAAATGGTGAAATCATCTTAGATAGGCAAGTTGGTAAATAAATATTTCCAAAAACTAAAAAATAGTTCCATAGATTAGAACTAGGTGTGACTATAGAGTAGAATGGGAATTGATGACATGAGCATGAGAAGCAATGCAGTTACAAGCATTAATTACCCCTACCACTTGATGAAAATAAAATAGTCCCTTGAAATATAGCCCCCAAGAAATGTTTGACCATGTGTTAGCTTTATAATGGTCACTATAAAAAGACTTAATGTTTAATATAAAATCACTTTTAGGTTAGGAAAATATTTAGACTAATCACATATAAAATAAATGGGCATTTATAAAATCTATAATACATTTATTTTCAAAAATTATAAGGAGGAGGTAAAATTTGTCATGTGTTGCAATGCAATTAGAGAAGGAGATGGAAACATTTACATAGGCTATGTGTGATGGTTGTTGGCTATCATCCAGATTTTATCTTTTTATAGAATGTGACATTATTGTTATAAAAAATATACATATTGAAGTATATATATGTATGTATGTATTATGACAATACAATACCCAAAATTTTGTAAATGATATTGCATTCACCCATAGATTTATATATAAATAAAAATAATAATGTTATGTGACAACTATTAATTAAAAATATATGCTAAATATAGCTGTTCTAAACACTAAAATCATTATTATATAGGGAATATTTTTATGATCAATATTATTACATTTTAAAACAATATAATTTAAATAACATTTTCAATGAAAAATGTTTATATTATTTATATAAAGTATTAAATTATCTTATAAATACATTCTATTAGGATTATGAATTTCTAACAAAATATTTAGTTAATAAAAATACTATTATAATGATATTGTCAATGTTGAGATACAACTTTTAAAGTGCATTCTAATAGATAGGTTGAATGGAACTATCAAAATTTGAAAATGATGACCTACTTCTTAACAATGAAAAAGATTATCTTATCGACATTTGTTAGAGATAATTTATTTCTATCAACTTAATACATATTAGAGTACATATGAAAGTTGGTAGGTTTGAATCAAGTTTTTGGAGTGTACCTCCTATTACTAAATTGTAATCTTCTTTTCAAAGCAATGTTGTAATTTATTTTCCAAGCATTTGATATGGAGGAAGATTTTCACTTACTATTACTAATGGCATGTTTTGTGTTCATCAATAATTAATATAAGCAAGACTATCATGCCTGTACACCTAGGCCAATTATTTACGTGTACATTTAACCCTAAAAGGTAGATCTAAGGTGATTTTATCATTAACCCTAGATTTTAAATTAAAGAGGTATATAGAAATGAAATGTCACAAGAGTGATAATCAGATCTATAGAAATAAAATTAGATGCTAAACTTAGATATAATCATACACTAAATTTATTATGCTAAGATAGTCTAAATATGGAAAGTACAACTATGATAAATATGGAAATGACAAATAAGTGATGTAATTAACTTGTTCTAATGTTAATGAAATTATAGATCTGGAACAAGTAGAAAGCAGGTTAGAAAGAGATTATGACACAATTGTCAGATTTTAGATTTGATGTTTCTAGATCTCTAGATAGTAATGTTAGATTGGGATGGTTTTCTCAATGTTACTGTCTAGGTTTGATGGTAGTATCTTGTAAGGAATCCCTGATAGAAAAAGATGAAACCACCTAGATGTTTCTAGGTTTAACTTCACCTTAATTATAGTTCATTTAGATTTGGGTCATAGACTGTCACTCTTTTTGAAATAGAAAAACCCTAGTTCTTCATCTTCATTGTGACCTTTGGGAAAATGGGTTAGTGGGCACATGGTGTCGAGATACCCCAAAGACCCTACTATCATAGGGCACTACCTACATATCCAATAATACAAAATAGATCCTTAGTCTCATGTAATTCTCCCATATGTGTTGGTTTTGTGTGTGAATCATATAATATTTGCAAAGTAAGTACGATAGTGACCTAGCTTGTAACTTGGAAAATTTGGTTTTTGGGCTTTTATTTTTGTACTTTATACAAGTAGATGTGTTTTGCCTAGAAATGATGTGGAAATAAATAAGCTTTATTCAATTGAATGCTCTTGAATGTTCTTTGATAAGAATCCTTAGTATTATTCCTATGTTGCTAGGTGAGGAATGAACGAGGGTTGATATTTTATTTATATCAATCCATTTAGAGTAATAAATTGCATTAAATAACTTAGGCCAACCACTATGATACATTTCATTTGCAAATTAATTGACTTTAAGGTACTATACACTTGTATCAGGACATGACAGTAATGCCGATACTACAAAAAAGTAAATACACATTTAGAACTTGTAGAGATGGAAGATAATTACATTTTAAGCATTTTGGGCAAGATAGAAGACTTGGGTCATCAACATAAGACCGGTCAGACTGAGATACACAGGAAGAGGGGCACAAGACAGAGCAAATGTAAAACATACAGAAGCAGAAAAAGTCTATAACTAAGAGAAACAACCAAGGTTTGATTTTTCCAAGTGTATAAGACTAACATGCTATATAATGGACAAGTGGGGTTAGAATAAGATTAGATGATAAATGACATATTAGAAGAAGAATTATTTGGCTTGTGAGATAGGAATAAGGTTAGTATGATGAAGAATAATGAGGGAATAATAGATAAATAATTAGAAGGAGATTAGTAATGATGAATTACATAAATTTGGACAAGATTAATAGTTATTAGATGAAATTAGTGATGTTAGTATTGACTAATAATAATATTAGTGACAATAAACAAAGATAGTGAATTTAAGTGCATACAATATATACATGTATAAATACATATATGTACATATGTATGTATATATGTATATATAGATATATATACATGTATACATACATATGTAAATACATACATACGTACATACATACATACACATAATTAGTAATGATGAATTAGATGAATTTGGAAAAGATTAATGGTTATTAGATGAAATTAGTGATGTTAGTGTCAACTAATAATAATATTAGTGATGATAAATAAAGAGAGCAAACTTAAGTGCATACAATATATACATACATAACTACACATATATATATATATATATATATATATATATATATATATGTATGTATGTATATATATATATATATATATATATATATATATATATATATATATATATATATATATATATATATATATATATGTATGTATGTATGTATGTATGTATGCATGTATATATGTATGTAGTATGTATATGTACATTTATGTAGATGTATGTATATATATATATATATATAGATACATTTGTACATATAAAAATATATACATCTATATTTATTTATATGTATATATATGCGTGCGCGTGCGCACACACGCACGTACACACACACACATTCAATGCTATTAGTTATTAAGGTTCATTAGCTAAAGATTAATATCAAGCCATGGACATAATCACTTCAAGCCTAAATTTTCATAGGGTTGTATCATTCTCTAATGCTTTTCTTAGATGTTTTATAATCTAGGGATTGCTTTATATTGGCATTCCTTATTAATCATGGGTTACCCTTATTACCAGTGGCCTCATCTTTATTTAGCACCCTTATAGTCATAAAGAGAATAGTCTATTTACTAATGAGATGGGAAAAATAAACCTCCTATTTCAAGTATGTTTATCATTATAGGTATTCATTTTTAAAGGACAATACAACATAAAAATCAATTATTAATATTTCCCATCTGCCTACTTTATTGTGATTCAACATATCATATATTTTTTATATTCAAAATTCACTAGCATAATTTTGTTTTCAAAAAGAAAGGAAATGAAGAATTAGGTTTAGAATGCATTCACCTAATTAATGGATTCATTTTTTTGAATGCTTAATTACTCTCAACATGATCGACAAAAAGATGAGATAGTTTTATACCACTATCCACTCACCCACTTTTATGACATTTTCATATAACACATAAGGAGTTACAGATTAATCCTTTTCCCACTTAGTTCATTGAGACATATTTATGCACTCAGATTTGTTGAGTCATAGTGTGTTGTGATTATCCATCAACTACAAAATTTATAATAAAGGCTCTATCATATTCCCCTATAGATTGGTTCATCTAATTAACCCAATTAAGGAATGTGTGGCCACCATGAAAATATATATCTCTAATGAGCAATAGATTACTATGATACTATAATCTCCTATATAATTCAAAAATATTTTTAGTTGTCATCTCATCTTTCCCTTCTTTGTGGATCAATGATACATGTTTTCATTTTTTTCCATTAAATAACTCTATCTTTCTCAAGACAGTATTGGCAACCATTAGTTACTATAACCACTTCATAAAATCACATTTAATTTATATATGGCATCCATCATGCTTTTATAAAACTTTAGTTCTTTATGGCAAATTCCTTTCTCTTCAAATTTATTTTCTCATAGGCTACATGGTCAGCTATCAATCTTATCATAATCTACTTTATTTATTTTAATGACCATGTTTTATTCTCACTACCCATATTCATATTAATTTATGACAAGCTTCCTCCCTTATGAGAGACTCTTTTATATTATTGTAAATTTTTTCCAAGTGGTTGTCCACTATGGTTTTCATTTTACATTATTTGTTTGTAGGACAATGATTCATTATGGATACTATTTAGTTTATGGATTCACCTTTATTGATCACCTTTCAATTTTCTATCATGTGGCCTTTCAATTTGATTTTTTTTGGATTATTTTTCCACCATGGTCACCATAAATTGTCTTGTAGTTGTCTCATTTGTGATCATAATTTAATTTATATTCATAGTCTCTTTTCACTTTAGTGATCATATAGCTTTGGGATTTATTTAGCTACATTTTATTTTATTATTTCCCACATGCACATGGATAATATTCCACATTAAAATAGAATGTCCTCTTG
>JARHVA010000901.1:455000-512500 GCA_037957365.1 Torreya grandis | reverse complement strand
TTGATGTTTATTAGATGAAATTAGTGATGTTATTGTCTAATAATAATAATATTAGTGACGATAAACAAAGAGAGAAAATTTAAGAACATAAAATATATACATATATGTATATGTACATACATACATATGTATGTATGCATATATGTATGTATGTATGTATGTATGTATGCATATGTATATTTATGTAGATATATGTATAGATAGATAGATACATTTATAGATATACAAATATGTACATCTATATTTATGTATATGTATATATATATGTACACACACAGACACACACACATACACACACATTCAATGCTATAAATTATTAAGGTTCATTAGCTAAGGATTAATATCAAGCCATTGACATACTAACTTATAGCCTAAAGTTTCATAGGGTTGTATCATTAGCTAATGCTTTTCTTAGATGTTGTATAATCTAGGGATTGCTTTATATTGGCATTCCTTATTAATCATGGGTTACCCTTATTACTAGTGGCCTCATCTTTATTTAGCACCCTTATAGTCATAAAGAGAATAGTCTATCTACTAATGAGATGGGAAACATAAACCTCCTATGTCAAGTATGTTTATCATTATAGGATATTTATTTCTAAAGGACAATACAACATAAAAATCAATTATCAATATATCCCATCTGCCTACTTTATTTTGATTAAACATATCATATGGTTTTTTATATTCAAAATTCACTAGCATAATTTTGTTTTAAAAAAGAAAGAAAATTAAGAATTAGGTTTAGAATGCATGCACCTTATTAATGGGATTCATTTGTTTGAATGCTTAATTACTTTCAACACGATAGACCAAAAGATGAGATATTTTTTATACCACTATCCACTTGCCCACTTTTATGGCATTTTCATATAACACATAAGGAGTTACAGAGTAATCCTTTTCCCACTTAATTCATTGAGGCATATTTAAGCCATTGAATATGCACTCAGATTTGTTGAGTCATAGTGCATTGTGATATATCCATCAACTACAAAATTTATAATAAAGGCTCTATCATATTCCCCTATAGATTGGTTCATCTGATTAACCCAATTAAGGAGTGTGTGGCCACCATGAAAATATATAGCTTTAATGAGCAATATATTACTATGATATTATAGTATCCTATAGAATTCAAAAATATTTTTAGTCACCATCTCATCTTTCCCCTCTTGGTGGATCTATGATACCCATTTACATTTTTTATTTTTTTCCATTAAATAACTCTATCTTTCTCAAGATAGTATTGGTGACCATTAGTTACAATAACCACTTCATAAAATCACATTTAATTTATAGATGGCATCCATCATGCTTTTCTAAAACTTTAATTCTTTATGGCTAATTCCTTTCTCTTCACATTTATTTTCTCATAGGCTACATGGTCAACTATCATGCTTGTCATAATCCACATTATTTCTTTTAATATTTGAATGACCATGTTTTATTCTCACTGCCCACATTCATATTAATTTATCACAAGCTTCCTCCCTTACTAGAAACTCTTTGATATTATTTTAATTTTTTTCCGAGTGGTTGTCCACTATGGCTTTCATTTTACATTATTTGGTTGTAGGACAATTATTCATTATGGATACTATTTAATTTATGGAGACAATTATTCAATGTGAACTCAAAATTAATTTCAATTGGTACCTCACTTACTAATATTCATAATTTGACAGGACTTTTGCACTATAATGCCAACCTTGTAACTATAAAAGTGATGCTCACTGACAATGACAAAAAATATTTGGACTCTGTGTATAACTTATAGATTGATCCAATCGATATGTATATCATTTTTTTAAAATTTAAAATTCAACATTTTGTAAATTATCAGTAGTTTTCACTGATTGCATATTTTTTCATTTCCATTATAGACAATCAACTTAAAAGGGACCTCAAAGTTGACAAAATATTAGACCCATTTCTGAAAGCCATGGTTTAATTTTTAATTGCAATAATAGTCTTATAGGGAAGACTAGGTGAGATTCCCTTTTGCATTGTTTTTTACATTATGCATACTCTTTATAGTTTAAAATATGACTGGTCTACATTTATTTTCACTAGGATTAGATTAGAATTGAATTATGCTTGTTGCAATTAGAGTTCAATAATTTTATGTTTCAATTTTTTCCTGGCCTTGTACTATGAGGCCTTGTATGACCTTAAAAAAACATCAATTCTAACTATGCTTCATCTAAAAATGAGCACACATTCTTTGTCTGTTAATGACCATGAGGTTAGTTTAACATTCAAATAAATCACCTAAATGGTTTAATTTATAGATTATTACAAATTTAAAACTTAATATTTCTTTGCTTGTTATAGTTAAGACTATGCATTTAGCACATGAAGATAAACAACTTCAAAAAGGCATTATGTTTCTAAAGGTTCTAGAAATTTTGAGTCTACATAATCATCAATTCATTTGTTTGAAATTTTAAAATGTTTGAGACTTTATTTTGAATCATCTCCATGTATAGGTTTTCATACTTTCAAATTTCAGTGAGAAATGATGTACCATAAAAATTTAATTATTCTATTATTTTATTTATTTATTTGATTTTTACATGTGACTCTCAATTTGTTGAGCTTAAAGTTGAAGGAGTTCAACAAACTCCAAAATTTCATGTACCACGGTCTTCTCAACCACTCATTCAAGGTTTTTACGTTCTAAATTTTAATTTTTGAATTGAAGTTTCTTAAATTAAATATTTTATTAACTAAGTGATTGCCTCTTATAGTTGAAGCCACCACCGTGACTCCAAATATGACACGTAGATTGGAAGACATACTCTCTCCAACTATAAGTAATAAATGTTTAATTTTAAATTAGCATTATGTTTTATTTTTTACTTTTCTCTTTTTAAATATAATTTTTTTTATACGGCACCCTCAATCTATGAGGAAAATTATGCCACCAACACTTTAATTGAACCCAATTCACACAAGAGGTAAAATTATTTCAATTCCAGCATAGAGCAGAGGAACACTATAATTATCAGGTTTTGACTCCCTTAATTTCTCTCTCAAAGGTGTGTCTAATGCACATGGATTAACATGTTTACAACATATTGATATTGATGAGGAATATCTAGGGATTAAGAGTGGAGACCTCAGTGCTAGTGCTTTTAATCCCCATGATTTTATTCAGGTTCTAAGTGTAATTTCTCAGGATACACCTTGTACCTCTTCACCCCTAGTCCACTAACTACAAGCCATATTGATTTGTCAGATGATGATAAGACTAATTTTACATTGAATAGTTTATTGTCATAAAGTATAATTTCAAATGTTAAGGAGGGTGTTTTAGATGAGATGAATGATTTAAGAATTTTAGAATTTTAGGTGAAAACATTGATAAAATAAATAAATGCCAATTATCACAACTACTTATAGAGAGTAAATTTATTTTCATTAGTTGAACATGAACCCATGAAGATTAACAATTTATTCAATCCAATGAAATCTAGGTCAATTTTTATTTTTAATGATTGCAATGACAATATATTGAGTACTACGTTAAATAGATTATAGAATTTAAATGCGAAAGCTCAAGTATACCTTAATAAATGGGAAAGAGACATAAACCTTGTTGTGATTACAAATGTAGAGAAGGAAAAAGCTTTAGTAATTATATTTCATTTTTAATTGCAAGAAAAATATAAAAACTAGAAAAAGGAAGCCCTGATCCTCAATGTGCATTTAAAAAATGTATAAAGAAGTTTAAATGATGACTTTACATTTAAATAAAAGCTTATTCTATTAAATAAATAGAATAACACACTCAAGAAAATAATTAAGGAGCATATAATGGACCCTAATATTCTATTGAAGTAGAAAATTGATGTAGATATAAGTCTTTTTTCAGTATGAGATATAACGAATGAAGAAAGATAAAATATTGAAAATATTAATTTTTTTGTAGAGGATCTTGAAATGACAAGCATATTTAAGGATGGCACAAAGGAAGGGTAGGAAAGAATTTCAAAAGATGATTGTGAGAAAGTGGATGATGGGTCTTTTAAAAAAAATGATATTTTATGATGTTACAAATTGTTTATTATGTTTCAAAAGATAATGTTATCTTTTAAACAATAATTTAAAATGACAATGTTAAGTTTTAATTTTTAAACATCAGTTTATTATGTTTCAATTACTCTCTTTTTATTGAGTTATGGTTCATTTTACATTTTACATGCATTGAATTGACTATGCTAGCGTTGTATATTTTAAGTTGATGTAGTTCAATAAACATGGTAATGTGGAATAAAATAATTTTTTCTATGGATTTACACTAAGCATCAATTTAAATTTGATGTGATTTCATCTTGTTCAATTATTGTCATGGTTGTAGATAATGGAAAAGCTTTTGTTATGCATTCAATAATTCAATTTAATTACGAGTCTATTTTTTTGGAAAGTGAACATGTTGTGCTTGTATGGAATTATTATGAACATGGAGTCCATGCAATAATTATGGTTTTCCTCTTTGGTCAATGATTTTTTTTTCATGATGATTTAATCCAATTAAATGATGAAATTGTTTCTTGGGTTGTTATTCTTGATGAATTTGAATTATTGATATGCATCTATTATGATGTAGGGGTTCAATAATATATGTTTTCTTCTCAATTAGGTCCTTTTATTGAATAGGCTTGTAAACTTATTTTGTCTTGGTAATTGACTTTAGTATTCATAGTTTTAAGCTATAATTTAAGGTGTAAACTATCAATATTGTGTTGCAATATCAAATTTATATTTTTTCAATATACACACACACACACACACACACACACACACACACACACACACACACACACACACACACACACACACCATTTAAAAAATTACATAAATTTTGACCCATTTGAAGAACTACTTACACAAAAGTGAAAGTTGCATGGTCAATGGATTAATCATTGAGGTTTGGAAAACATTTATTAAGAAAATGACAATATTATCAACATTTTTTATGAATTAAATATTTAAAATGTTTTAAAATAGAAAAACTGATATTAAATTAAATTTCATAAAATAATAATTTTAATAAATATTAAACTAAAATTTAGGTAGCTAAAACAATCCTCAATAAACTTGTTCATTGCAAGTGACATTCACATTTGTCATGTTAGTTCCATATTTAGTGTTAATATTTACATCCTCTCTATGGTCATCATATTACTGATGCCTCTTCTTTCATTTAGATAAATTCATGATCTCAGAGCTATTTCATAAAGAAACATGTCCAAAACATAATGTGAAACATACAATCTGAAATATGTGTCTAGATTTTTGTTCAATATATTCCAAAATTTTGACTTAATGAAAGATAATGCAACAAATACTCTTTCATCTTCCATTGAGCTCAAAATCATTATTTGACAAAGTTAATATAATTAAAAATATTCACTAATAATTTTTAGTTTGATGCTATTAGGATAACATTTTTTCCATAGTCGTTTAATTGCACCATTTTCTGTTGGTTCACTTAGACACTGGTATTGATTAACAATTGTAATTCCAAAATGTCAGTAAATATTTCCTCAAAATGTCTTTAATTTTAACTCCATTGACCTCTACATATTTATTAAAATGTTTAATAAGAGAATCCATGTATTTTTACAATAAATTGATCATCAATTGTTGACCATTATCATTGTTCTAAAATATGGGATTCACAATTGACATGGCCTCTAAAAAATCATCACACATATAAGTTTTATGAAGTTCAAATCAATTTTATTTATGTTTCAGATATAACAATATCATATAAAAGATGTGTTACATGTGCTTTTTCAGTTTCAAATCCCATAAAATCGAATATTATGTAGAAAACATGTATTGATATCTCCTTACCATTAACGATGACACAAAATTAATCATTGATATTAAATTTCAAATAGATTTCAAGATTCATTAAATCTTTCAAAATATGTCAACATCTAAAAATTAGTGCTTGAATCTTTTCATTCAATGTGTATAATATATCTAGATATTAACATACTACTTTTCTCAACCATATGAAGTCAAAAATATATATGAATCTCTTCTAATCATGTTTCATTAAACAATTGATTTCTTTCAACATTGATAGAATTACACATAATGTCAATATTGTTTCCAAATCTATTAACTAGTGTAATAGATATTTTACCTTGTCAACTTTCATATGGTATTTATACATGAAACCTACTAGTGATGGATATTCTTAAAAAAATTATACATGTAGGTTCATACATAGAAGTCCATCTTGTATCAACATTTTTTATAAATTTTTACCATCAATCACTCCTATCATAAATTTTTGAAACTCCAAAAATATTTTTAGATTGCTTTACATATAAGCATGCAAGTCACAAATGAACTCTTCCACTTTTGCAATATTAGCAAATATGCTCATAATTTTGTATGAAAAATTCATCTTATAAGCCATACAATGAATCAGTCATATATGGGATAACTATTATTTGAATTTGAATACATAAAAAATTTCTATGCCCTTGCATTATTGATGCACCATCAACCCTAACACAACTAACTTGGTAATTATTGCATAATCATCCATCTCATATTTATCTTTCAAGATGAAACTAATTTGTGAAGGTTTTCAGCATTATAATTTTATACCATTTTATGAAAAGCTACTAGATGAGGTTACCTTGAATAGTTCTCAAAAGTATAAATATGCATGCAAACTCATGATGTGTTGTCAATTATTGTGACCTCATTAATGGACACTGAGATAAATAGTAAATTTTGAAATTTTATATCAAATCCTCCCCAACCATTTGTGGACATTTTGTCATTTCTCAATCACTACTATTTGATCAATATGATTGCAGAATATCAAGAAATATATTATGTTGACATAAAATATTATAACCTAAAAAATTATAAATAGGGTTACCTTTTTTTAAAATGTGGTATACAATAGAGAATTATTTATATTTGGCCTTTAGATTAGAGTGTATAAATTTTCCAAATTGAGCTATAATTGTTCACCCTTTCTCAATAAGATATTTTTAATGTTTCTAAATATTTTCATAGTCATGTGCATATATTATATGCATGCATTATTCTATATTTTTCCATTTGTGTGCTTCACTGACACATATTTTCTCATAATGTTTCTCAATTATGTCTAACTTAAGTTTCATTCTATGTTCTTTTCCTAATTTATAACTACATATTATACATCTGCATTTTGCTGGAATATCTTAACTATTTGAAGGCTCTATGGGTTCAATGAAGGGAAATTTTGATGCTTAGTCGACCTTAAAATACCTTTCAATTATCCATCTACTTCTCTCCTTTCACAATGATTTCTAAGTGGAATTTTCAACTAAAATTGGTGTTTGATGAGAACTAAAAATCCCTTCTAACAATTGAATTTCAACATCATTGTCATTGATAGCTAGAGGACTGTCTTCAAGTGGTGACATGTCATTATTAATGAAATATTTAGGGGGTGACATGTTATTATGATTAATTCTTTCTTATGAAACATAATCATTTAG
Source organism: Torreya grandis (assembly GCA_037957365.1). NCBI lineage: Eukaryota > Viridiplantae > Streptophyta > Pinopsida > Cupressales > Taxaceae > Torreya > Torreya grandis. The sequence goes on along the minus strand of JARHVA010000901.1, from coordinate 504,968 downwards.
CAGTGGAGATTTAGAGTATGATGTTTTTAGTGTATTTAATCAATTTAGAGATTTGATTGAGAAGAAAATTGGTAGGTTAATCAAATGTTTAAGAACATATAATGGAGGAAATTTCACATCCTTGGAGTTTCATAAATATTACAAGGAAGATGGGATTTAAAGGCATAAAACACTAGCTATACATCGCAACAAACAAGGTTATTGAATGGATGAATAGGACTCTTCCAGAGAGATCAAAGAGCATGCTTAACAATGCAAATTTAGATAAGCATTTATGGCCTTAAGTAGTTTGTACAACATGCTATCTAGTAAATCACTAAAAATCAGTTGTAATAGATTGTAAGATTCTTGAAGAGGTATAGATAGGTCATCCATTTGATTATTTAGATTTCAATTTTTTTGGTCTTAATGCTTATGCTATTACTAATAAGAATTAATGTTCAAAGTTAGACCCAATATTTCATAATTGTAGAATTTTAAATAAAATTAAATCATAGCTAAATATATGCAATATTCATAATACATAAGAAATAAGAATTGCAAAAATAAAAAATACTTATTCTTCAAAAACTTGGAATCATTCTCCTTCTTGAAAATAAAGATCAATTACAATGTATTAATAGAATTGCATGTGAACATGCTTTTCTAATTATTGAATAAAATATTTTAAATTTATCTAAATAATAATTTGCATGTAATATCAACTAAAACTAACTCTAACCTTTCTAAGGCTTTATTTTTTATAAAAAATATATTGACTAAAAATTAACTAACTATCTAAATTTAGCTCCACAAAAACTATTCATGCAAACTAAATTTACACTAATAGTCTAAAAATAGCACTGAGTGAACTGCACTTCAGCATCACTTTTTAACATACTCCCCCTTGATGCTGAGTGGGCTCACAATTTGATCTTTGAGTGTCAAAAATTGATCTATTACAACTGCTTTCGTTAAGATATCTGCCATATGTTCTTTAGTGTTGATGTATTTCAATTTTACTACCTTCATCTGCACTAAATCTCAGATAAAATGATGCTTTAAATCAAGTTGTTTTGTCCAATTGTGATGGACTAGATTCTTGGCCAATTTAATAGCACTAATGTTATCACAAAAAATAACTATGGACTGAACTTGAATCTCTCTAATTTCTTCAAGAAGTTTTTTAAGCCATAATGTTTGTGTACTTGCTGAAGTGACTGCAACATACTCTACTTCTGTAGAAGAAAGGGCAACTATACTTTGCTTTTTTGAGCTCCAAGTAATCAAATCAGAACCAAAAGAAAAATTATTTCCCAGATGTTAAATTTTAGCTATCCAAACTACCTCCCAAATCTGAATCACTAAAACCAACAAGATTGAACCTTTTAGAAGTGTAGTAATGAATACCAAAATCTAGAGTGCCTTTGACATACCTCAAAATTCTCTTGGCTGCCTTCATATGTATTTCTGATGGCTCTACCATGTACCTTGAAACAAGTGAAACTGAATAAGCAATATCAGGGCTTTTATGAGTTAGAAACATTCAGCTTCCAACAATACTTCTATAGGTTGTCTCATTAACTCTTTCAGCACCATCATCTCTACACAACATAACTCCATGAGCAACTGGGGTGGAGACTAATTTACAATCAACCATATCAAATTTCTTCAAAATATCTTTAGCATACTTTGTTTGACAAATAAATTTTTTATTCTCCCTTTGATAAACCTCCATTCCTAAAAAATATTTCACGAGGCCTAAATCTTTCATCTCAAATTCATTCATCATGGAAACTTTGAATTCATCCTTCATCATAGAACTGCTACCCATATACAACAAGTCATCAACATATAAACTTACAATGAGATTATCATTACCTTCTTGTTTGTAGTAAAGGGTAGGTTCACTCTTACTTCTTTGAAAGCCATTCTCTTGAAAATATCCATCAATCCTAGCATACCATTCTCTTGGTGCTTGTTTGAGGCCATACAAAACCTTTTTTTAACTTGTAGACATAATTTTATTTTCCTTTCACTTCAAAACCTTGTGGCTATTCCACATATACTTCTTCTTCTAAGTACCCATTCAAGAAGGCACTTTTCATATCCATATGATGGATGCTCTAATTCTTTTGAGCTGTTAATGAAATCAGCATTCTAATGGTCCCTTGTCTTGCTACTGGTGTAAATGTCACTTCATAATCAATGCCATACTTTTATGTGAAGCCTTTAGGAATTAATCTCTCCTTATGCCTTTTAACACTTCCATCACTATTACACTTAGTCTTATAGACCCATTTGGTGCCAATATTTTTCTTGTTATGTGGAAACTTTGTAAGCTCCCAAGTGTCATTCCTATGAATAGAATCCATCTCTTCTTGCATTGCTTGCATCCAAACTTCATTAGTATATGCATCTTCAAAACATGATGGTTCAAAATTAGCCTTGATAAGTAAAGCAAAATTTAGTGTCTCACCTCTTGGATTTTCTTCATGTGCTTGATTTGAACTCCTTTGATAAATGTCACTCAATCTTCTTACCTTCCTTGGAGAACTAGGACTTGAATTTGGAATTACACTTGGAATTGAACAACTAGATGAGGGGTTACTTGGTAGATTTGTAACACTTACCTTACCTTACCTTTAATTTAAGGTAAGGATGAGGGGTTCGGTTCTATTGTCGATGTTAGTCTGAGTGTCGATCGACGTCAGTTAAACTGCAGATGTCGATTGCTGCACTGCCTGCTGGCAATTCCTACACTTTTCCTTCACGCTTTAGACTGTGATTGCTTCAATCTCCTTTCTTCTTAGCACCTCCCTACTGGATGCTTTCCTAACCAGGCTCTGATACAAATTTTTTAGAATCAAGAGAGCATGAAAAAACAAGAACTGAATCCAATTGCTACAGCAATCTCTTGAAAAATAAGATTTTATTGATCTTAAATTTTCCTTGCTTACAATGCTGCGCCCAAGGCGTCTTTAAATAGAATTGAATCTAAAAATAACTTAATATAAACTGCATGACTAACTAAAATTAACTCCATGCTAACTGAGACTAAATTGCTTCTCTAACAGTTTAACTAACTGATTCCTAACTATCAGTTAACTAACTGAATGCTTACTGTTAGTTTACTAACTGATTGCTTAACTGCAGCTAACTGCTTGCATGTAGAGAAATTATCTTGAGTTTCTAACAACAACCCACTTAATTACATCTAATTTTTTTAAAAAACTATATAAAATAAAAACTAAAATTTCAACTGAATCTCAAAAATATAATAAATATATATTTACACGAGAGGGAGGCATTTATATTGAGATGAACTTAGTGTAGATTCGTCTATGGATTTTTTATACTATTTTAAATGCGTAACAGTTGATAAGAGTTTACACACTGATCAATCTTTAGTTTTTCCTATCCACACGGTTATCGATGATAATTTAATCACATAAACTGTCGGTGAAGTCCACTACTTTGCAAAGTTTAATAAATTTTAGTAGATTTGACAACTGTCTCTCTTTAATTTCACACTCCCTGTTTGACTAGCAGAGAGTGTTCCATAAGTCATGATTTGAACCATCTAAATCATCTATGTGTTTCCAGCATGGTTTAAGGCCCTTTCTATGCACATATAAGTAAAAATCCACATTGAAGCCAAGAGCAAGCAAATGTTTTCTCTGAGTTCGGGAAGAAAATGCTTATTTCTCTTCTTCCCACTGCACAAACCAATTGATTGAAGTCTTGAAAATAGAAACAAAAAAAGAATCAAATACCCACATGACATGTGACGGGAAAATACCAGAGTTTGCATGGATGTAAACATATTTCCTTGCGTAATAATCCATTATAGGAATAACTAACAAGAGAGAGGAGAGGAAAGGTTTGTAACTTCCAACTCAAAAAGAATAAAGAGACGGAGACGGAGACCCACATCATCATGGGAGCTTGTCTTTCCTCTCCACCTGTTAAACAATAAATGGCATATAAACATGGAAAAGGTGGGTGAACTGACCCCCATGTAATGTTTGTGTGTACCTTCAACACTTGTTCACCAAAAATTAAAATAAAAAATGCACAAAAACAAATTAATAGAGGTATGTAAAATGAATATATCAAGGCAGCTACTACCTACTGCACTATGCATGCTTGTTTATGGATTTAATAATAACACCTAAAGTAATTGTATTTTTTACAGTATTCCCTAATAATGAAATGTTTTACCACCTTAAATTTTATATCTTAGATGGACAAATTTAAAAAACTAGCCTTCCCCATCCCAAAAAAATGATAACCTTGTGTGTTTGCCCTGCACATAAACCAAATTTTCTAGTTTGAATCTCTGTGATCCACTCTCTCGCCAACTAGACCGGATTCTCAATAATTTCTTAGGCAACTCCATTCTTTACCCATGAAAATTCTGTGAAATCAAATTTTGATAGCTTACTTTGCAAATATAATTATTTATTGTCAACAAGGAATATCACTTCCTTGGAGGCCATAAAAATCTATCATATGTATGGTACAATTATACTACAAATCAAACTAAAAATTATAATGGAAATCAAAGTGAAAATTATACTATAAATCAGAGTGTATAGAGAAACAATTTCCTTCATAACTTGGAAATTTTACCTCTGCATGCTTATTGATTAACCAACATAAAAAATAGACAAACTTTAAAAAAGGGGGGCAAAGATATACGTAAATACGTGGGTTTCTAAATCCCAATGTTAATATAAATATGCATTTTATATTTTTTCACCAATATTCCCTATGCAAGGAATTCACTACCATTATTTACCATTCCAAAAATTACTTCAACCTTACCTTAAATTTGCTAGCCATGCATCCAATCAGTTGAATGAGTTGAATATTTTGAGGGATGTGTTGCTTCAACATCCCTAACTACATTCACGGAGTTGGTCTTCCTTGATCAAACAAATGGTGAGATTTCTTTGCACAGTGATTTGAGTAAACACAAGTCTGAACTGTCAAAGTGGTGAAAAGAGAATCATTGTGAAGCTGGTGTGTTGGTCCCAGGTTTATGTGGAACGTGGGCACGTGTTTGTGCAAGCGTTGCGTGGGTGTTTGTTAGAAGTTCTGTCGGTCTCAGATTTTTTCAAGTAAGGGTGGGTTTATCGTAGGTAGAGAGTAATCAAACTTGGGGAAGGAATTGTTCATTGTAATCATTCAAGTGGTTCCAAGCATTATCAGCTAAACCTGACTCGGTGGTTATTGTGTATGTTGGCCAGTTGGCCCATTTATTATACTTTGGACCAGATTGTCTTGAAGAGTTAATAAAATACATGTTACTCCCAATTCTCTTGCATTGTGTGAATGCTCATGTGTGTTGAGTCAATTTCTTGATCTTTGCAAGTGTGTGTTTTCTTTCCACTGCTAATCCCTTCTTTATACAAGTTATTGTCCACTATGTGTATGGATGAACTTGTGCAGGTAAAAACTGAAGGCATAGTTCCTAGTTCTTGCGAATCCCATCGCAATGAGGGATTCTAGGTTGGAACAAGTAGTACCACACAGCCCAGCCAGCTTCAGAGAGCTGGCCCCATGACAGTTGGTACCAGAGCACACGGTTTATGTTTTGTGGGATTATGTTTGCCTAAAGCTAAAAAATCTTTTGCCTTCCCCTATCGAGTCAGTCCAGTGTTGTTTGGTTGTGTCTGAGTCAGTATTACTAGAGATCTATTTAGGATGTTGCTCAAGATAGTGGCCAGTAGGGGTTGAGAGCAGGGTCAGGGCAAAAGTGAAGGTGGTGGTAGTTGCCACATTGGTAAGGTGAAAGTGGCTGCAATGGGTGAAGGCCTTATTGAGGAGTTGGTGCCCAGTTCCAATTGATGGGGTATCGTGTGGGTATAATATTCAATGAGTTTGAAGAGAAGGTGACTATTATAAGGTAGATGATCATGGAATTTACTGGTAGGTTGGGGAAGAGCTTGGTGTTCTAAATAGAGTTACAAGATGAAGTGGCTTTGTACCGCTTAATGGTATTAGGTTTGGTGAAAGCATCAGGGTTTAGTTATTCTTTAATTTTGAAGCTCCCAAAGTTGAAGGAACCAGAGTGTTATGATGGTGAGAGAGATGACCATCTTCTTGATAGCTTCTTCTAGGACATGGAGGAGTTCTTGGCAGGGTGAGGAGGTCTGTCAGGTGCACAAGATGTGTGTGCTATAGCAAGGTACCTCATAGGTATGACAAAGGTTTGGTATATAACCTTGGCTAATGACAATGCATTAAGGAGTTCTACATGGAGGTTGGACTCTTGGGAGGATCTGAAGGAAGCCCTTGGGGTTCAGTTTTGACCTAGAAATACAACATTGTTGGCTAGGACCAAGTTGAATCAATTGAAGTAAGTGGTGGAGATGGGAGTATATCCATTCTTTACAAAGCCTTTTGTTGGAGGCCACTGACATGTCAGAGGTGGATGAGTTGTTTCATTTTACTCATAGTCTTCAGTCATGGGCTCAAGGCGAGCTCTGTTATCATGAAGTGTCTGATGTTAGCGAAGTAATTGTTGTAGCAAACCATCTCTTGATTTTAGAGAGGGTTATTCATCCAAAAACACCTTGGGTCCTTCCACATCCATGTAGGGAGGCATTGGTAAGGAGTTGAGTATGTCTTCAGGGAAGCTAATGGGTGACCAGGGAAGGGAGGCTACTTTGGAGTCATTAGAGGGATCTTGTAAGTCTTGGAGCACATCCATGGGTGGCAAGGAGAAGTCACTAGTTGGAGGATCAAGTGGGAAGAAGTCCCATTTAAAGTGTTGGACCTATGGTGGGAATCACTATAAGCAAGATTGTCTGAAGTGGTAGGGTGTGTTTGCAATCAGAAGGAGAATCTAGATGAACTGTGTGAGCAAACAGTGCATGTGCTCATGGGAGCTCAATGCTAGGTGAAGCTTGGGTTCGGAGGTGGTGGTGTGTAACTTACTGTGGTTGATTATTATGAAAGAGGTGCTCATGGACTCAGGTGTCCTACAATTATAAGTCAACTAGTTTAGCCTTAGAGACTTGGCCTCCAGACCTCTAAGGGTTCAAGTAGACTTTGTGGAGTTACAAGCCATCTGTGTTATGCTGAGACAGGGTTTACCCAGGTTGGGTAAGGTGATAGTTTTTACCCATCTTGGAGTTATTTTATGTTAGATCTGTTGTAGACATGCATGGTGAAGATTGTGCAGAGGAGTGAGATTGGGAAGATGGAAGTGGTGTTGGGTTGAGTATGTAGAAGAGTGAAAGAATTGGTGAGGAGTCAGTGTATCTTGTATTACTTGGTGGCAATTGAGATGTTGAAGGGGCAGCATGTTCCTTTTTGCTATTAATGCGGGGTGGGTTCTTCACAGCCATTGGTATGTTCAAAGAAACATCATCTTATTGTGTCACAAAGAAGATAATTGATCAAGTGCATCGAGTTGGTTCCAGAGGAGAGTTCTTGGGTAAGGACTTCATTCCTATTGTTGGGCTTGGTGTGCTGGATCTAAAGAGTTATCTTCACCTGTTATACTCTTGTTTAGAGTTTTAATACTATTTTAGGGGAAAGTTTGATGGGGTCACTTAGTCTTTGCTAGGATTGCAGAGTCTTGAAGAGGTTGGTCATCAGGAGCCATTTTCCTCCACCTGTGTTTGAAGATTGGCAAGAATAGGGTGATCTTGTGAAGCTGCATTAGTTTGGTTTAGCTTGTGTTGGTAATCTTTGTCTATATGCTAATGTTGTTAGAGATTCAGTTTGTTTTTCAATTTTATAACCAGTCTGATTCCTTAGTCACTGATGAAGCCAAACTAACGATGGTTCCCACCTAAGCACCCTTTTATGTGTGTGATGGGTAAAATTAGAGTGACAATTGGAATAGTTTGTTGGGGTGAAGACAGTGGGTTACATAACAATTTGAAGTAGAGGGAGTTTTTAGTGGTGTTGGAATGGTGTTTTTCAACAATCTGGGAGCATTTGGAAGCCCTCAATAGTTAAGGTCATGGAGTTTGGCCTTGGTCTCTTAACTCTATATGGAGCCTGAATAGGGGAAGTGTTTATCTCTTGGCTTTGGGTTTTAAAAAAGAGGTGTGTTAATCTCTTGACTTTGAATAGAGCTTGAAAAGGGGATGTGTTTCTCTTTACTTTGGGTCTAAAAAAGGGGTTGTGTTGATCTCTTGACTCTAGATGGAGCTTGAAAAGGGGTGTGTTTATCTCTTGGCTTTGGGTCTGAAAAGGGGGTTATTGTGTTCTCTTGACTCTAGATAGATCCTGAAAGGGGGTGTGTTTATCTCTTGGATTTGGATTTGAAAAGGGTATGGGGTGGTCTCTTGACTCTGAAGGAAGCTTGGAAAGGGGATGTGTTTATCTTTTAGCTTTGTGTCTGAAAAGGGGAAGTGTGGTGGTCTCTTAACTCTAGATTCTAGATAGAGCTTGGAAAGGGGAAGTGTTGGCCTCTTAGCTTGGAATGGGTCTAAAGAAGGGACGTGTTAATATTTTGGCTCTGGGTTAAGTCTGAATAGAATATTTCCCTCATGGGTTCCTGCAAGTGGAGTCATGCCGAAACTGAGGACGTCACCAATTTTTAAGTGGGGTAGTCTATGAGGGATGTGTTGCTTCAACATCCCTAACTACATTCATGGAGTTGGTCTACCTTGATCAAAATAATGGTGAGCTTTCTTTGCATAGTGATTTGAGTGAATGCAAGTCTAAACTTTCAAAGTGGTGAAAAGTGAATCATTGTGAAGCTAGTGTGTTAGTCCCATGTTTATGTGGACCATAGGCACATGTCTGTGCAAGTGTCAGGTGGGTGTTTGTGAGTAGTTATGTTGGTCTCAAATTTCATGAAGCAAGGGTGGGTTTGTCCTAGGTAGAGAGTAATCACACCTGGGGAGGGAATTATTCATTGTAATCATTTGAGTGGTTCTAAGCATTATTTGCTGAGCCCAACTCGATGGTTGTTGTGTATGTTGGCCAATTGGCTCATTTATTGTAATTTGGACTGGATTGTCCTGAAGAGTTAATAAAATACATGTTACTCCTAGTTCTCTTGTATTGTGTGAATGCTCATGTGTGTTGAGTTGATTTCCTAATCTTTGCAAGTGTGTGTTTTTCTTTCCACTGCTAATCCTTTATTTATACAAGTTGTTGTCCACTGTGTTTGTGGGTGAACTTGTGCAGGTAAACACTAAAGGCGTAGTCCATAGTTCTTGTGAATCCCATCACAATGAGGGATTCTAGGTTGGAACAAGTGATGCCACATGGCCCGGTCAGCTTCGGAGTGCTAGCCCCATGACAAATATGTAAAGGAGGGGGAACCTTGGTAGAGACAAGTATTAATGACTTAATTTGAGACAATGACTAAATAATATAAAACAACCAATATCATATATATAAAATAGTCAATACAAAATAGCCAATAATATATATATATATATATATATATGTATATATATATATATATGTATATATATATATATATTATTGGCTATTTTGTATTGACTATTTTATATATATGATATTGGTTGTATGGATGTATGTATGCATGCATGCATGCATGTATGTATTAATAATAAATTTATTATAAAATATATAATTTAATAATTATATTATATTTTTATAATGATATTATTATATATTTATATTAAAAAATAAAATAATATAAATATAAATTATATTATTTTAATATATTTATTAATATAAATTAAATACTAATATATTACATATTAATATTAAATAATATTAATCGTAGATTAATCTAGATAATATAATATAATATATTATCTTATAATAATATTTAAATATTATTGTTATTTTATATATATTATAGTATATCAAAATGAATATCAGATTATTGTTTCTTAAAATTTTGTACACAAAAGGTGGGATGGGGTCAGTGGTCATGGGTTTCAAGAGAGTTAAAAATAATGATTCACACTCTTAAGCTTTACAACACATTGTTTTACCACAACAAAAAATTACTTCCCTTCCCACATAACTTACACTCTTCAATATGGCAGTTGCAACATCCATAAAGGAAGTTATAAAAGTTGCACTGGTACCTAATTTGAGATACATCTAGCCATGATAATACTTAGATAAAATATGCACACTAGTGGGGATTCAAATGGAGGACCAAAAAACTACCCAAAATTGGTAGTGTAAGTGGTTTTAGTGGGGATTTTATCTTTTTTCCAATCACCAAATAAAGAGAATTCTTCACTATTATTACAAATACAATGGATTTTATTGGTGTTACGAGAATGAGAATTGAAAAACTTGGAATTGTTTACATTTATATCTATTTGCATGTGGCATCTTACATCAGTCAATTAGATTATATAGGAGGCATATTTCATTGAAGAAGTATTTTTCATTTTTTATTTAATTGGTTTTAAATTCATCCAATTAGTTTATATATATATTCAACATTTCCCTTAAAATGTTAACTTAATTCATAATAGTAGTAGGAAGTATGTGTGTGTGTGTGTGTAGTAATCCTTTATAATTTTTAACACTTTGTTTTAAATATTAAATTACATTTAATATTGTCTCATTAAAAAAATATTGTATTTTATGGCTAAAAAATATAAATACAACCATACGATCATCAAAGTTAGGCCATGTTTGAGACTACTAAGATCATACCAATACATTCTTGGAAATTTTAATATTATGCGAAAAAATTGATGAATTTGTTCTTATTCTCCTAGCTCTAAAATATCGCTTTATTTTCTTGAAATCCACACAAATGTCAGGGAAATTGATCTCCTTTATTTAAACCCTAATCAACTCACAACACCTTGTAAAAACTCAAAAAATGGGAGAGTCATTAAGGGGCTCATGTTGCCCCTCCATTATAATTAGGCCCATACTCTTAGAAAAGTAAGAAAGCATCACTTGTTTTACTTCAACAAGTAATTTTGGATTCAAGCCCTAATCCTTATATGAATTTTCACTAGCATGAATAAGTAGCGTAATGCAATATGAAGACTTCAAATACAAATCTACTCTAAACATTTCAATTATGATTTTTTAATAAATACTATACTTTTGCATCATGCTTAACCTTGAAATTAAATTCTTGTATGTATCTCTTGTATATCACTTACATCATATAGGCAGTAATGTATCCAAGTATATATAGATTTCTCAATTTTAAATAAGGTCTCTATTGGTGTACAAGTTGACACAAAATGAGTGTTAATGTTGACAAAAGAGGAACATATGACATGAGAGACCCAAATAAAGGGCTATAAGGGCTCGAAAAATAAGGAGCCAAGAACGTTGTATATTCTTGGAGAGACCAATAATGTAATGGTACATTCATGGTTAGTAAGGACTATACTACAACATTAATGGAAAAATACAAGAAGATAGTTGAAAAAAAGAGGAATAGAGAGAAAATAAGGAAAAAAGAGCAAACCAAGAAAAGGGGAATTAAACAGGGCCTAAAACATATGAATTAAATGCCAACAAGTGTTTAATATGAATTGATACTCAATAAACACATAAGAACCTTAGAAAAATATAATTTGACATCTAAAACTACCTCTAGACCAAAAATGGGTATGAATAGACAAAAAAGGGCGTGGAGATGACATAAAAAAACTAGAAGTAACAAAAACACACTAGTAAATTCCTAATCTAAACTAATAATTCAAAAACACACTAGTCCCTAGAGTAATACATTATTATAACTAATAAATATGTAGAGACCTTTTTTAAGTATCTAAATTATTTTAATGGAGTAATGCCATAATGGAAGTGGCTCTCCTCCTAATAAAATTGTTTATTGATTGAGGGATGAATATTTTTCCTTCCTCCCCTACATCCTCTCCTTCTCTATAACTTCATAATATTAAGAAAATAATACTAAATAAATAAATAAGTAAATAATCTTATTATTCTTGCTTATATAACTATAAAATCCCAATCCAATCATATAACCTTTTTAAGGTTAGTTAATTTCCACTAAGTAGTGATCTGGTGGTGGAGTTAATGTTTTTTTTGAAGAAACAAATTAATTTATATAAAAGGGTAAAAGTATGAAACAACATTATGGAGACCAAAAATACATAGTTGGAAATATTTATTTATAAATCTTGACATATTTTATAAAGGTACATATCTAATTTAAAAAACATCAAAAACTGCATAGTAAAGGATCTAACTAAAGCTTCGTGAAAGAAGTTGTGAAGGCACATGTTTCATATGTAAAATTTTGATCATGATTACCAATTCAACATTTACCTTCACATGATAGGTAGTACGATAACTACATATCACCATATGGAAGCACATGCAATGGGCACAAACTAACCTAATAGGACGGGGAATCTTATATTAATAATAAAAATAGAGACACAAATGATTGCATCATATCATTCAATATTACATGTTAAAATTCAATACACATTTGTTTGACTCTAAAATAAATATATGATTTGATTTAGATCTTATTATATCCCCTAACATGGCATACAACATCTTAAGAGGCTTCTAATGTTCATTGTCAATTCATTAACCTTTTCATGAAAATCAAATGGTTTTTATCTTTCAACTCACTGTGGGATTACAATTACACATTCTAATTGGTTCTTTGACTGGTCTTAGGTTCAAATCTCTTTACATCGATTTACACTCATTCACATTACAAATAGGGATGTGATTTGACCCCTACCATGTTTGTCATAGATGAATTTAATTTTATTTATTATATATATTTTTTGTAAATTAACATTTGGAGTAATTAAATAAAGTTTAGTAACATACAAAAACACCAAATTGGGATCCCTGGAAGAAAGTACAAGGTGATAAAGAACATGCAAGTGTTGAAATATTTTAATGTGCATTAGGTGCTGAAGGTGAGTGGTAATGAAAGATTTAAAGTGTTGTTCTAATTGGGATCTCTTGTAAATTTATTTTTCAAAATAGTTATATTAAATAAAATAATATTATAGAGTATGTGCATAGAGTTGGAGGATAATTCTATGGACATTTCTCATAATGTGATTCCATTATTAAATAACAAGATCATGTTATTTACATAATGCAATCATGTTATTGACATCATGCGATTGTGTTATTGACATAATGCGATTGTGTTATTTAAATTATGGATTGATAATTATCGATACATAACTTAATCACATTAACACATAATGTAATCACATTAACACATAATGCGATTGCATTATTTTAAAATCAATAACATGATCGTGTTATTGTAAAATAAATAATGCAATTACATTATTATAAAAACAATAACGTGAATATGTTCTTGTTATTTTGCACATAAAATCATGTGAACATGTACATGAAAGCAATCTTAACCTAAAGCTTATATTTATTACTCTAAATGTTAACTATCTTATACTTTAAATTTATTTTAGTAAATATAATAAATTAGGGTCACTCTACATTTGATAGAGTTGGTCTCATAATTGCACACTTTACAAGATGGAAAATAGTTTTTCAAAATCTAATCTGGTCAGTACATAGGCATTTTCAAGGTCTAAGTATTGAACTTAGGGATTTTAGGGCATAAATTTTATAATTAATGTCCATTTTTGGTAAACATATTGTCATTTTTTAGGTTTTTGTGCCTTCTAAATTAATTCCCAATATTTCTAGGAGTCCTAGGTTTGTCAAAATTGAAGTTTGTAAACTAGTTACTTTAAACTTGATCAATGGTGGTGTGATTGGGGTAACATAGGTTAGATTGATGACCTACACACATCAAATGACCACTTTATGTTAATTTCACTACACTAGATGATTAGTAATACATCACATATAGTAAGAGATCAAAATAAAATGGGCATCATAAAAATAATATCCATTGAATTCCCACATATACAAAAGAATGCCCATGTACAACATATGTGTCTATACATCAAAAATACATGTACATCAAAATCATCTATACAATATCAGAATCATATGAGGCTCATGCATCACTCTACTCATTTGGAAGTGTATCTATGATAGGGGTTGTACTAATATGGTCAAAGTTTTTGTTTGTTAAGAAGACCCTAGTTCACCAACTCTCTGCATAACTAGGCACCCTCTAACCTATGTGACTTATCTACTCATATAATCCTCCATAGCCTCTATGGTATCTCTCATCAGATGTGTGCCTAGTTATCCCAGTCCATATATGGCCAATGCATCTTGGGTAGTATCCCTCTCAGTCCATAAGATTTGCACCTCCCCATATATAGTGTCTAATATTATGGTCAATCATGTGATCTCTATTGATCAATTAGCAATCTAAGCATATTTAGTCGATACATGTGCCTATAAGTCTCATATCATCATGTCTCGATAAAAATCCATTACCTGTTAATACTACTATCTTGGCCCTCCTAGCTGTTATCTCCTCTCATAGGTTGGAAATCAATACCTCATCCTTTGTTGACCTTATTGGCTATGATGGTGTACACTCATCTTCACCACCCAAACCTAAGGACACTACTATGGTAACTTATGTATCTATCCATGTTTACACCTAGAGCTATCAATACCTTAGTCATTGATATATGTATTACCTTTCTATCACCATCTCCATCCCTCTGCATATATCCTTATCCACCACCATCTTCATCCCTTACCCATCTCCATTTTGTATCTTAGCATTGGTGTCCTTCTTCATATTATATTTTTATCTCCATTATTGTAGATAGCCCCACATCATTATGTGAATCCTCTCCTATAAAGTATGATCCACTGGGACCATTAGCCTCATCAAACTAATTGGCCTAGTCTAGACGCATCATATATCATAACCATCTATCACACTTACATTAGCTACTTCAACCCTTTGATCTAAATCCATGACCTACTCTCTATTTGGTCTCTCATGACATCTAATCTAGGAACTAGATAACCCCATTGTCTAATATCCCTATATACATATGGAAAAACATGTGGATCTTTTGGCACATCATATGGAATATCAAACTGTTGCATCACTTGATCTGGCCTATATCTCTCCTTAATATAATCTCGGTAACATGTGATGTAGCATGTGGTAATAATGTATCCCATGTATTACCAGTCCTTGACCCATCTAAATTACCTTTGTGAGTAAAGTCTCTATACAATAGATTATTCTAGTATTTCATCAATCATGTATCTATAGAAGATAAGATAATCGAGGTGCCTATGTCGACCATCTAAAAATATCACCCATCCATATACTAGTGGCTCATTAACTGGCCCACTAGTCTCTCAATGTTGATATGCTCCCATGACCACACCTACAACAACGTATATGTTTTGATATTCTGACCACCTTATTATGCTACCATGTGCAAATATTTATACAACTAATCCAAAACCATTGGTACCCAATAAAATATCATTGTATTGTACGATATATCCTAGATCATACCCCCAATCTCATATGGAAAAATTGATCACTCTTTTTAGGCAGCAAAATGTTGCTGATAATGACCATGAGTATAAGGGGCAATCAATTAATGGTAGGATCTACTACCAACACATTTATATCAACACATCCCATAGATATATATCTATGATCCCTACTAGCTAGTATAGCAGTGTCAATTGATCTCATGCTTGTCAAGAGAAGGCATGTCCATGTATCAAAATTCATAAAATCCTCCATGTGTTCTCAAGTATCACTATGACCTCTTTGGTCAAATATTAAAATGTGCTCATCTTAGAGTGCCATATCTTAGCCAATTCAATCAAAAAACCTTAATTGATATGAATACATGACATCTAGGCTACATATAGTAGGCCCACTTCTTCTAATATTTCCACTAATTCATCGTTCTATATGTGAATCCTTGTTAGGAATTATGATCATCATTCCCACATCGTAATAACACACAATCATTCTTATAATCAACAAGTGTTAGCACACAATCATTTTCATCATCTAATTATATAATTTCATTAAATAATCCTAAATTTGTTCATCTCTCTATTTCTTAAAAAACCAAAAATAATCAAACACAGAATCCAATAATTCAACCACTTTCAATGTGATTTTGCCTCTAACATGGTGATTCTGCCACTAGTAGGGAAATTATACCATTTGAATGACCTCAATGCTATTCCAAAATCCCACACAAAATCATAATGTGACATTAATGGTGCTACTACAACCTCAAAATAATTAATTTTTTTAACGATGATGCCACTTTATGGGGTGACCACACCATTTGCATGGGTGAATATGTCACAAGTAAAAAATATATCATGGTGAATTCAATGAACATGGAATTTATAGGACTAATAAATTTCATAAAAATATAAAAATTTCAAAATATGAAATCACTTACCAATGCCCCTTTGTCCATTAATCACTAGTAGTCTCACACTCGCTCTTTAAGTTATCTCTTGATCGGTATGCACACCATTTACTCAAAGTTCCTAGAGCTAAAATATAGATTTTTTTTTCTAAGGCATAGGTTGAATATGAATTATTTTAACCCCCACCCCTATTTATACACTTTAATCACCCCAAAATTCAAAAAATTCCTCTCATTTTCTACCCATGCATCCATTTTTCACCCTGTGAGCTCATTTCTCACTCTCATCATTTTTCTTCTTGATTTCACCTATATTCATCACTTTTCAACCTATTATGCATATTTATACATTATTGTATTCCTTTTTATGGCCCATACATCCAAATTCCTCTTTGGTTAACTACATCATATCCTCATTATTTATCATCTGGGGTATCCTTGTGAGCCTATTTTTTGTGTTTTTAATAAAAATGTGGCCTCTAATCAAAATTTTACCATCATCAATCATTTAAACATAACCATATGCCTATTTTTATTAGTTTTTTTATTATTTTAAATGTTTTTACTTTACCTGTGTCTCAAAATCCTCTTTTAAATAGGGGTAAATTTAGACACCTCATTTCTTCCACTCTGATGTCATCACTGTTCACCGCATCGTTTTTGCACATTGTTTCATGACCAATCCCTAATTTATTCTACTATCAAAAATAATAAATATAACAATTTTTTTCATCCTAAATTGGGATGATATGTCATTAATAATGGTGTTACACTACATTATATCATTAATTTTGTTAACTACATCCTAAATCAAATCATCACTTTGTAAATGTCACCTTGAATCAATTAATTGAATAATTATTTGATCTTGAACATTGCAAAAACCATCAAAAATAAAATTCAATATTATTATTTAATCAAATCATCTCATTTGACTAATTTAATCCTAATAAAAAATATATAATCAACTAATTCTATGATTATCTAAATTTACAAAAATCAATATTTTTGGTCACAAATAAGTGGCATCATCTTAATCTCTTAAATATCCGTGCGAAATTCCAAACTTCAAGTCAAAAGGAAATTGATCGGTAAAAACTAATTTTCAATTCAAAGGTCACACCTCATGCAAATACTAATACAAGTTATCTCCATTCTTCATAAATGATATTTCTTAGATATTCAACCCCACTCATTTTTGATGAGGATGACCAATCCTCCACCTTTGTCTTAAGATCAATCCAATAGTGAAAATTGATTTGCAAAATCTATAAATTGAGGGGTTACCCTCCATTGTTAACAAGCAAAATTATATAACAAAGTGTTGTCAAAGCCAACATCCAAGCTTTAATCAAGTCATCCAATCATCACATATAAACATCATGTTTGAGAGGGGAAGAGTTATTAAGATATCCATAAATTATTCATGAAGTTGAAGTAACATTCTAGATGATTTTAACAAGTCTCCATGCCAAGAAGGTCCTATTTGCTTTGGTAGTAATGGAAGGTAATTGTTACCTAATACCTCTTAGCTCAATTTGAGGTACTCATTTTCAAGTTTGTTTATCATTTCATTTATGATTTTATTTTTATTTTATAACACTTTCATTTTGCTAATGATTTTTCTTATGTATACACCACAAAACATGTCCTCTTTTCCATCTCTTTTAGGAACTCTTTCCCTGAAATCAAGAAAATGTAAAACATACAGAAGCAAAAAAAGTCTATAACTAAGAGAAACAACCAAGGTTTGATTTTTCCAAGTGTATAAGACTAACATGCTATATAATGGACAAGTGGGGTTAGAATAAGATTAGATGATAAATGACATATTAGAAGAAGAATTATTTGGCTTGTGAGATAGGAATAAGGTTAGTATGATGAAGAAGAATGAGGGAATAATAGATAAATAATTAGAAGGAGATTAGTAATGATGAATTACATAAATTTGGACAAGATTAACAGTTATTAGATGAAATTAGTGATGTTAGTATTGACTAATAATAATATTAGTGACAATAAACAAAGATAGTGAATTTAAGTGCATACAATATATACATGCATAAATACATATATGTACATATGTATGTATATATGTATATATAGATATATATACATGTATACATACATATGTACATACATACATACGTACATACATACATACACATAATTAGTAATGATGAATTAGATGAATTTGGAAAAGATTAATGGTTATTAGATGAAATTAGTGATATTAGTGTCAACTAATAATAATATTAGTGATGATAAATAAAGAGAGCAAACTTAAGTGCATACAATATATACATACATAACTACATATATATATATATATATATATATATATATATATATATATATGTATATGTATGTATGTATGTATGTATGTAGTATGTATATGTACATTTATGTAGATGTATGTATATATATATATATATATATATATATATATATATATATATATATAGATAGATAGATACATTTGTACATATAAAAATATATACATCTATATTTATTTATATGTATATATATGCGTGCGCGTGCGCGCGCACGCACGTACACACACACACATTCAATGCTATTAGTTATTAAGGTTCATTAGCTAAAGATTAATATCAAGCCATGGACATAATCACTTCAAGCCTAAATTTTCATAGGGTTGTATCATTCTCTAATGCTTTTCTTAGATGTTGTATAATCTAGGGATTGCTTTATATTGGCATTCCTTATTAATCATGGGTTACCCTTATTAATCATGGGTTACCCTTATTATCAGTGAAAATTTTAATACAAATGAATTTATATTTACAATATTCTTCTCAGTTTATGTTGAACTTCTTGAGATGTTCATGTGAGATATGCTATCATCTCACCCACATGTTGTCTCATTTGTGATTTGAGTTCTTCAACTGTGAATTCTACCCTCTATTTAGCATGCCTTTCTCTTTCATTCTCATTTTGACATTTTTAATATTACTCTACCATGTTTTTGTGTTCTTATCTTTGATACTGGCATGATTATTCTCTGAGATAAATTCCACTTCTATCTATTTTAAAAATTAAACCTTGGGTGAACCATATTCTTTTCACTACTCTTTTGTGTTACTTACTAAATAAATTTTATTCATTATTATTTAATTTCACTTATTGATACTTATTTATACATTTTATTTTATTTTGAATTTATAAATTTGCATCATTTAAACACTAGTTATTTAATAGTCTCGAGTGTTTTTATTTTGACATGTCGTGATACTCATAGAATTAATAAAACAACACATGGTCTACAAAATTAAAGGTTAAACCCTGATTTATTAAACATTAATTATAATTTAAATAACACAAATTTAAAATATATTTTAAAAACTTAAATTTACATTCAACAATAAATAAAATAATCAAGGTTACATTATTTATGGTTTTTTGTTTATTCATAGTTTTAATAATACTAACAAAGGGTTTACTACCAAAGTAACTAAGTTTAATAAATCAATTAGGTTTATATTATTTAAAAAAATAATATAGTCTTTTATTTATTCATAGTTATCATAATACCAAAAAAAAATAATAACAAAGTAATTTACTTTAATAATCAATAAATTAAAGTTACATTATTTACAAAATAACCCATTATTTATCACTAATTTAAAACAATTTAACTACATTGATAAGTATTTGCATACTAGATTGAGTCTTCATTTTTTTACCTAACTAACTCTCCACATTAGATGTTAAGGTATGAATACGATCATATTTACCTACTTTTGACATATGACACGCATAGGTGTGGCCACGTTGTAGGTCCTTAAGTTCACTAGTAGGGATGTGTTGACTGACTAGAAACTAGGTGATAGATATAAAAGGTAAGTGGTCAATAAATTGAAACAATGGCATGGGCAATTTCACCACATGGAATGTCTATTCTGAATATATTTAATTTGTTGTATTATATACTATTAATCTTATTTTCTACATGAAAAATAAGAAACTTATACAAAACAACACAACCAAACTTCATAAATGAACATAATTTTTGGTTGATATAAGGTTACATATGACCCTGAATGCTTCTGCATCATATAATAACATAATTTTATACTTGTGTTTTAGTTATAATTGGATACTAGCTTATTTTAACCATGTATACAACATCTTGTTTTGTATGTACTTGTTTAACTTATATATATATAAAATAAAAACAAAAATTATAGAGTAGAGATTTTTTTTAACTGCTTAGAACCTAGATAAATTTGAGATTAAAAAATGAATACATGCATTGAATATAACCTTATTATATCATGTTTTAAAAATATGAACCACACTAGTGAAAAAATGATATGTTGTTCCCATCCAAGACACATACACATGGGGGAAATAGTAAGAGTCCACCCCTAAGATTCCTTCCACAAGCCTTATTACTAGGACACCCTTTATTTGAATAGAAAATTACAAAAAAATAAAACTATTTTACTTACAAGAGACAAGCTCCAAACCTTACCCACATAGAAATGGAAACTATGAAGAATCATAGAAAATGGTGAAATCATCTCAGATAGGCAAGTTGGTAAATAGCTATTTCCAAGAACTGAAAGATAGTTCCATATAATAGAATTGGGTGTGATGATATAGTAGAATGGGAATTGATGACATGAGCATGAGAAGCAACATGGTTACAAGCATTAATTACCCCTGCCACTTGATGAAAATAAAATAGTCCCTTGAATTATAGCCCCCAAGAAACATTTGGCCATGTGTTAGCTTTTTAATGGTCACTATAAAAAGACTTAATGTTTAATATATAAATAATTTTAGGTTAGGAAAATATTTAGACTAATCACATCTAAGATAAATGGGAATTTATAAAATCTATAATACATTTATTTTCATAAATTATAGGGAGGAGGTAAAATTTGTCATGTGTCGTAATGCAATTAGAGAGGGAAATGGAAGCATTTAGATAGGCTATGTGTGATGGTTGTTGTCTATCATCCAAATTTTATCTTGTTATATAATGTGACATTATTGCTATACAAAATATACATATTTAAATCATTGAGGTTTGATTATTAATCTTTTACATGCAATAACTATCAATACAATTGAAATAATCATGTATATATATATATATATGTATATATATATATGTATATATATGTATATATATATGTATGTATATATATGTATATATATATGTATACATATATATATATATATATATATATACATATATATATATATATATACATATATATATATATATATATATATATATATATATACATATATATATATATATATATATACATATATATATATATATATATACATATATATATATATATATATATACATATATATATATATATATATATATATACATATATATATATATATACATATATATATATATATATATACATATATATATATATACATATATATATATATATATATATATATATATATATATATATATATATATATATATATATATATTAAATATTATGAAAATACAATACCCCCAAATTTTTTCAAATGATATTGCATTCACATGTATATTTATATATAAATAAAAATAATAATATTATGTGAAAATTATTAATTAAAAATATATGCTAAATATAGCTATTCTAAACACTAAAAACATTATTACGTAGGGGATATTTTTTATGATCAATATTATTACATTTTTAAACAATATAATTTATATACCATTTTCAATGAAAAACATTTATATTATTAATATAAATTATTAAATTATCTTATAAATACATTCTATTAGGATTATGAATTTATAAAATAATATTTAGTTATTAAAAAAACTATTATAATGATATTGTCAATGTTGAGATACAACTTCTAAAGTGCATTCTAACAGGTAGGTTTAATGGAACTATCAAAATTTGAAAATGATGACCTACCTCTTAACAATGAAAGAGACTATCTTACCGACATTTGTTAGAGATAATTTATTTCTATCAACTTAATACATATTAGAGTACATATGAAAGTTGGTAGGTGTGAATCAAATTTTTGGAGTGCACCTACTATTACTAAATTGGAATCTTCTTTTGAAAGCAATGTTGTAATTTATTTTCAATTCATGTGATATGGAGGAAGATTTGCACTAACTATTACTAATGGCATGTTTTGTGTTCATTAATAATTAATATAAGCAAGACTATCATGCCTGTACACCTAGGCCAATTATTTATGTGTATATTTAACCCTAAATGGTAGATCTAAGGTGATTTTATCATTAACCCTAGATTTTAAATTAAAGAGATATATAGAAATGAAATGTCACAAGAGTGATAATCAAAACTATAGAAAAGAATTAGATGCCACACTCAGATATAATCATATACTAAATTTATTATGCTAAGATAGTCTAACTATAGAAAGTACAACTATGCTAGATATAGAAATGACAAATAAGTTATATAATTAACTTGTTCTATTGTTAATGCAATTCTAGATCTAGAACAAGTAGAAAGCAGGTTGGAAACAGATTATGACACAATTATCAGATTTTAGATTTGATGTTTCTAGATCTCTAGATAGTAATGTTAGACAAGGATGGTTTTGTCAATGTTACTATCTAGGTTTGATGTAGGTCTCCTATATGGAATACCTAGTAGAAAAGGATGCAGCCACCTAGATGCTTTTGGGTTTTTATTCACCTTCACTCTAGTTCATTCAGATCTAGGTCATGGACTATTGATCCTTTTGAAATGGAAAAATCCTAATTCTTCATCTTCATTGTGACCTTAGGGAAAATGGGTTAGTGGGCATATGGTGTCAAGATACCCCAAATACCCTAATATAAGAGGGCATTGCCTACATAGCCAATAATCCAAAATAGATCCTTAGTCTTATGTATTTCTCCCCTATGTGTTGGTTTTTATGTGAATCATGCAATATTTGAAAAGTAATTACAATAGTGACCTAGCTTATAACTTGTAAAATTAAGATCTTGGGTTGTTATTTTTATAGTTTATACATGTAGATGTGTTGTCCCTAAGACTAATGTGGAAATAAATAAGCTCTTTTCAATTGAATGTTCTTTGATAAGAATACTTAGTATAATTCCCATGTTTCCAGGTGAGGAATGAATGAGGGATGATATTGTATTTCTATCAATCCCTTTGGAGTAATAACTTGCATTAAATCACTTAGGCAAACCATTATGATACATTTCATTTATAAATTAGATGACTTTCGGGCACTTTAATCTTGCAATGGGACATGACAGTAATGCTGACACTACAGAAAAGCAAATACACATTTAGAACTTGTAGAGATGGAAGATAATTACATTTTAAGCATTTTGGGCAAGATAAAAGACTTGGGTCATCAACATAAGACTGGTCAGACTAAGATACATAGGAAAAGGGGCACAAGATAGAGAAAATGCGAGACATACAGAAGTAAAAAAAGTTTATAACAAAGAGAAATAATCAAGGTTTGAGTTTGCCACGTGTACAAGACTAATATGCTATATAATGGAAAAGTGGGGTTGGAATAAGATTAGATGACAAATGACATATTGAAAGAAGGATTATTTGGCTTGTGAGCTAGGAATAATGTTAGTATGATGAAGAAGAATGAGGGAATAATAGATAAATAATTAGAAGGAGATTAGTAATGATGAATTAGATGAATTTGGACAAGATTAATGGTTATTAGATGAAATTAGTGATGTTAGTGTCTAATAAT
Organism: Torreya grandis; assembly: GCA_037957365.1. Classification (NCBI taxonomy): domain Eukaryota; kingdom Viridiplantae; phylum Streptophyta; class Pinopsida; order Cupressales; family Taxaceae; genus Torreya; species Torreya grandis. The sequence continues at coordinate 481,005 of JARHVA010000901.1, read as the reverse complement.
AATATTAGTGACGATAAACAAAGAGAAAATTTAAGTACATACAATATATACATATATATGTATATGTACATACATATGTATGTATGTATGTATATATGTATGTATGTATGTATGTATGCATATGTACATTTATGTATAGATAGATAGATACATTTATAGATATACAAATATGTACATCTATATTTATGTATATGTATATATATGTACACACACACACACACACAGACACACACACATACACACACATTCAATGCTATAAGTTATTAAGGTTCATTAGCTAAGGATTAATATCAAGCCATGGACATACTAACTTCAAGCCTAAATTTTCATAGGGTTGTATCATTAGCTAATGCTTTTCTTAGATGTTATATAATCTAAGGATTGATTTATATTGGCATTCCTTATTAATCATGGGTTACCCTTATTACTAGTGGCCTCATCTTTATTTAGCGCCCTTATACTCATAAAGAGAATAGTCTATCTACTAATGAGATGGGAAACATAAACCTCCTATGTCAAGTATGTTTATCATTATAGGATATTCATTTCTAAAGGACAACACAACATAAAAATCAATTATCAATATATCCCATTTGCCTACTTTATTTTGATTAAACATATCAAATGGTTTTTTATATTCAAAATTCACTAGCATAATTTTGTTTAAAAAAAGAAATAAAATGAAGAATTAGGTTTAGAATGCATGCACCTAATTAATGGGATTCATTGGTTTAAATGCTTAATTACTTTCAACATGATAGGCCAAAAGATGAGATATTTTTTATACCACCATCCACTTGCCCACTTTTATGGAATTTTCATTTAACACATAAGGAGTTACAGATTAATCCTTTTCCCACTTAGTTCATTGAGGCATATTTAAGCCATTGAATATGCACTCAGATTTTTTGAGTCATACTGCATTGTGATATATCCATCAACTACAAAATTTATAATAAAGGCTCTATCATATTCCCCTATAGATTGGTTCATCTAATTAGCCCAATTAAGGAATGTGTGGCCACCATGAAAATATATAGCTTTAATGAGCAATATATTACTATGATATTATAGTCTCTTGTAGAATTCAAAAATATTTTTAGTCACCATCTCATCTTTCCCCTCTTGGTGGATCTTTGATACCCATTTGCATTTTTTATTTTTTTCCATTAAATAATTCTATCTTTCTCAAGATAGTATTGGTGACCATTAGTTACAATAACCACTTCATAAAATCACATTTAATTTATAGATGGCATCCATCATGATTTTCTAAAACTTTAATTCTTTATGGCTAATTCCTTTCTCTTCACATTTATTTTCTCATAGGCTACATGGTCAACTATCATTCTTCTCATAATCCACATTATTTCTTTTAATATTTGAATGACCATGTTTTATTCTCACTGCCCACATTCATATTAATTTATCACAAGCTTCCTCCCTTATGAGAGACTCTTTGATATTATTTTATTTTTTTTCCAAGTGGTTGTCCACTATGGTTGTCATTTTACATTATTTGGTTGTAGGACAATTATTCATTATGGATACTATTTAGTTTATGGAGACAATTATTCAACGTGAACTCAAAATTAATTTCATTTGGTACCTCACTGATATTCATAATTTGATAGGACTTTTGCACTATAATGCCAACCTTCTAACTATAAAAGTGATGCTCACTGACAATGACAAAAAATATTTGGACTCTGTATATAACTTATAGATTGATCCAATCAATATGTATATATTTTTTTTAAAATTTAAAATTCAACATTTTGTAAATTATCAGTAGTTTTCACTGATTGCATATTTTTTCATTTTCGTTATAGACAATCAACTTAAAAGGGGCCTCAAAGTTGAAAAAATATTAGACCCATTTCTGAAAGCCATGGTTTAATTTTTAATTGCAATAATAGTCTTATAGGGAAGACTAGGAGAGATTCCCTTTTGCATTGTTTTTTACTTTATGCATACTCTTTATAGTTTAAAATATGACTGGTCTACATTTATTTTCACTAGGATTAGATTAGAATTGAATTATGCTTATTGAAATTAGAGTTCAATAATTTTATGTTCCAATTTTTTTTTGGCCTTGTACTATGAGGCCTTGTATGACCTTAAAAAAACATCAATTCTAACTATGCTTCATCTAAAAATGAGCACACATTCTTTGTCTATTGATGACCATGAGGTTAGTTTAACATTCAAATAAATCACCTAAATGGTTTAATTTATAGATTATTACAAATTTAAAACTTAATATTTCTTTGCTTGTTATAGTTAAGACTTTATGCATTTAGCACATGAAGATAAACAACTTCAAAAAGGCATTATGCTTCTAAAGGTTCTAGAAATTTTGAGTCTACAGAATCATCAATTCATTTGTTTGAAATTTTAAAATGTTTAAGACTTTATTTTGAATCATCTCCATGTATAGGTTTTCATACTTTCAAATTTCAGTGAGAAATGATGTATCATAAAAATTTAATTATTCTATTATTTTATTTATTTATTTGATTTTTACATGTGACTCTCAATCTGTTGAGCTTAAAGTTGAAGGAGTTCAACAAACTCCAAAATTTCATGTACCACGGTATTCTCAACCACTCATTCAAGGTTTTTACATTCTAAATTTAGTTTTTGAATTGAAGTTTCTTAAATTAAATATTTTATTAACTAAGTGATTGCCTCTTATAGTTGAAGCCACCACCATGACTCCAAATATGACATGTAGATTGGAAGACATACTCTCTCCAACTATAAGTAATAAATGTTTAATTTTAAATGAGAATTATCTTTTATTTTTTATTTTCTCATTTTAAATATAATTTTTTTTGCAGGGCACCCTCAATCTATGAGGAAAATTATGCCACCAACACTTTAATTGAACCCAATTCACACAAGAGGTAAAAGTATTTCAATTCTAGCATAGAGTAGAGGAACACTATAATTATTAGGTTTTGACTCCCTTAATTTCTCTCTCAAAGGTGTGTCTAATGCACATGGATTAACATGTTTACAACATATTGATATTGATGAGAAATATCTAAGGATTAGGAGTGGAGACCTCGGTTCTAGTGCTTTTAATCCCCATGATTTTATTCAGGTTCTAAGTGTAATTTCTCAGGATACACCTTGTACCTCTTCACCCCTGGCCACTAACTACAAGCCATATTGATTTGTCAGATGATAATAAGACTAATTTTACATTGAATAGTTTATTGTCATAAAGTATAATTTCAAATGTTAGGGAGGGTGTTTTAGATGAGATGAATGATTTAAGAAATTGAGAATTTTAGGTGAAAACATTGATAAAATAAATAAATGCCAATTATCATAACTACTTATAGAGAGTAAATTTGCTTTCATTAGTTGAACATGAACCCATGAAGATTAAAAGTTTATTCAATCCAATGAAATCTAGGTCAATTTTTGTTTTTAATGATTGCAATGACAATATATTGAGTACTACATTAAATAGATTATATAATTTAAATGCAAAAGCTCAAGTATACCTTCATAAATGGGCAAGAGACATAAACCTTGTTGTAATTACAAATGTAGAGAAGGAAAAAGCTTTAGTCATTATATTTCAGTTTTAATTGCAAGAAAAATATAAAAACTAGAAAAAGGAAGCCCTGATCCTCAATTTGCATTTAAAAAATGTATAAGGAAGTTTAAATGATGACTTTACATTTAAATAAAAGCTTATTATATTAAATAAATAGAACAACACACTCAAGAAAATAATTAAGGAGCATATAATGGACACTAATATTTTATTGAAGTAGAAAATTGATGTAGATATAAGTCTTTTTTCAGTATGAGATGTAACGAATGAAGAAAGATAAAATATTGAAAATATTAATTTTGTTGTAGAGGATCTTGAAATGACAGACATATTAAAGGATGGCACAAAGGAAGGGTAGGAAAGAATTTTAAAAGATGATTGTGAGAAAGTGGATGATGGGTCTTTAAAAAAAAATGATATTTTATGATGTTACAAATTGTTTATTATATTTCAAAAGATAATGTTATCTTTAAAACAATAATTGAAAATGACAATGTTAAGTTTTAATTTTTAAACATCAGTTTATTATGTTTCAATTACTCTCTTTTTATTGAGTTATGGTTCAATTTACATTTTACATACATTGAATTGACTATGCTAGTGTTGTATATTCTAAGTTGATGTAGTTCAATAAACATGGTGATGTGGAATAAAATTATTTTTTCTATGGATTTACACTAAGCATCAATTTAAATTTGATGTGATTTCATCTTGTTCAATTATTATCATGGTTGTAGATAATGGAAAAGCTTTTGTTATGCATTCAATAATTCAATTTAATTATGAGTCTATTTTTATGGAAAGTGAACATGTTGTACTTGTATGGAATTATTATGAACATGGAGTCCATGCAATAATTATGGTTTTCCTCTTTGGTCAATGATTTTTTTTTTCATGACGATTTAATCCAATTAAATGATGAAATTGTTTCTTGGGTTGTTATTCCTTATGAGTTTAAATTATTGATATGCATCTATTATGATGTAGGGGTTCAATAATATATGTTTTCTTCTCAATTAGGTCCTTTTATTGAATAGGCTTGTAAACTTATTTTGTCTTGGTAATTGACTTTAGTATTCATAGTTTTAAGCTATAATTTAAGGTGTAAACTATCAATATTGTGTTGCAATATCAAATATATATATATATATATATATATATATATATATATATATACCATTTTAAAAATTAAATAAATTTTGACCCATTTGAAGAACTACTTACACAAAAGTGAAAGTTGGATGGTCAATGAATTAATCATTAAGGTTTGGAAAACATTTATTAAGAAAATGACAATATTATCAAAATTTTTTATGAATTAAATATTTAAAATGTTTTAAAATAGAAAAAATGATATTAAATTAGATTTCATAAAATAATAATTTTAATAAATATTAAACTAAAATTTAGGTAGGTAAAACAATCCTCAATAAACTTGTTCATTGCAAGTGACATTTACATTTGTCATGTTAGTTCCATATTTAGTGTTAATATTTACATCCTCTCTATGTTCATCATATTACTGATGCCTCTTCTTTCATTTAGAGAACTTCATGTTCTCAGAGCTATTTCATAAAGAAACATGTCCACAACATAATATGAAACATACAATCTTAAATATGTGTCTAGATTTTTGTTCAATATATTCCAAAGTTTTGACTTAATGAAAGATAATGCAACAAAAACTCTTTCATCTTCCACTGAGCTCAAAATAATTATTTGAAAAAGTTAATATAATTAAAAATATTCACTAATAATTTTTAGTTTGATGCTATTAGGATAACATTTTTTCCATAGTCGTGTAATTGCACCATTTTCTGTTGGTTCACTTAGACACTTATATTGATTAACAATTGTAATTCCAAAATGTCAGTAAATATTTCCTCAAAACATCTTTAATTTTAACTCCATTGAGCTCTACATATTTATTAAAATGTTTAATAAGAGAATCCATGTATTTTTACAATAAATTGATCATCAATTGTTGACCATTATCACTGTTCTAAAATATGGGATTCACAATTGCCATGGCCTCCAAAAAAGCATCCCACATATAAGTTTTATGAAGTTCAAATTAATTTTATTTATGTTTCAAATATAAAAATATCATATAAAAGATGTGTTACATGTGCTTTTTCAGTTTCAACTCCCATAAAATCGAATATTATGTAGAAAGCATGTATTGATATCTCCTTACCATTAACGATGACACAAAAGTAATCATTGATATTAAATTTCAAATAGATTTCAAGATTCTTTAAATCTTTCAAAATATGTGAACTTCTAAGAATTAGTGCTTGAATCTTTTCATTCAATGTGTACAATATATCTAGATATTAACATACTACTTTTCTCAACCGTATGAAGTCAAAAATATATATGAATCTCTTCTAATCATGTTTCATTAAACAATTGATTTCTTTCAACATTGATAGAATTACACATAATGTCAATATTGTTTCCAAATCTATTAACTAGTGTAATAGATCTTTTACCTTGTCAACTTCCGTATGGTATTTATACATGAAACCTACTAGTGATGGATATTCTTAAAAAAATTATACATATAGGTCCATACATAGAAATCCATCTTGTATCAACATTTTTTAGAAATTTTTACCATCAATCACTCCTATCATAAATTTTTGAAACTCCATAAATATCTATAGATTGCTTTACATATAAGCATGCAAGTCACGAATGAACTCTTCCACTTTTTCGATATTAGCAAATATGCTCATAATTTTGTATGGAAAATTCAACTTATAAGCCATACAATGAATCAGTCATATATGGGATAACTATTATTTGAATTTGAACACATAAAAAATATCTATGCCCTTGCATTATCGATGCACCATCAACCCTAACACAACCAACTTGGTAATTATTTCATAATCACCCATATCATATTTATCTTTCAAGATGAAACTAATTTGTGAAGGTTTTCAGCATTATAATTTTATACCATTTTATGAAAAACTAATAGATGAGGTAACCTTGAATAGTTCTCAAAAGTATAAATATGCATGCAAACTCATGATGTGTTGTCAATTATTGTGACCTCATTAATGGACACTGAGATAAATAGTAAATTTTAAAATTTTATATCAAATCCTCCTTCTCAACCATTTGTGGACATTTTGTCATTTCTCAATCACTGCTATTTGATCAATATGATTGTGAAATATCAAGAAATCTATTATGTTGAGATAAAAAATTATAACCTAAAAAATTATAAATAGGGTTACCTTTTTTTAAAATGTGGTATACAGTAGAGAATTATTTATTTTTGGCCTTTAGATTAGAGTGCATAAATTTTCCAAATTGAGCTATAATTGTTCACCCTTTCTCAATAAGATATTTTTGATGTTTCTAAATATTTTCATAGTCACGTGCATATATTATATGCATGCATTATTCTATATTTTTCCATATGTGTGTTCTTATTATTTATCCCTCTATGTGCTTCATTGACACATATTTTCTCATAATGTTTCTCAATTATGTCCAACTTAAGTTTCATTCTATGTTATTTTCTTGATTTATAACTACATATTATACATCTACATTTTGTTGGAATATCATAACTATTTGAAGGCTCTATGGGTTCAATGAAGGAAATATCATGCTCTTTTATGGCATCTATGTTTAGACCACATGAACGAGAAAGGGTTAAAGGTAAAAATAAAACATGAGTTACTTCCTGATTTAAAATCTTTAAATTTGGATTTCTCTAAGCATTATGTTTTTAGGAAATAAAGTAGATGAAAGTTTAGTGTAGGAACTCATGTAAGTAAAGGTATTCTTGACTATGTTCATTTGGATATTTGGGGTCCAACCTCTATAATTTTGTATGGAGGATCATTATATTTTATTACTTTTATAGATGATTACTCTATAAAAATATGGGTTTACTATCTAAAAATGAGTATGATGTTTTTAGTGTATTTAATCAATTTAGAGATTTGATTGAGAAGAAAATTGGTAGGTTAATAAAATGTTTAAGAACATATAATGGAGGCAATTTCACATCCTTGGAGTTTCATAAATATTACAAGGAAGATGGGATTTAAAGGCATAAAACACTAGCTATACATTGCAACAAACAAGGTTATTGAATGGATGAATAGGACTCTTTTAGAGAGATCAAAGAGCATGCTTAGTAATGCAAATTTAGATAAGCATTTATGGCCTTAAGCAGTTTTTACAACATGATATCTAGTAAATCACTAAAAATTAGTTGTAATAGATTGTAAGATTCTTGAAGAGGTATAGATAGGTCATCCATTTGATTATTTAGATTTGAATTTTTTTGGTCTTAATGCTTATGTTATTACTAATAAGAATTAATGTTCAAAGTTAGACCCAATATTTCATAATTGTAGAATTTTAAATAAAATTAAATCATAGCTAAATATATGCAATATTCATAATACATAAGAAATAAGAATTGCAAAAATAAAAAATACTTATTCTTCAAAAACTTGGAATCATTCTCCTTCTTGGAAATAAAGATCAATTACAATGTATTAATAGAATTGCCTGTGAACATGCTTTTCTAATTATTGAATAAAATATTTTAAATTTATCTAAATAATAATTTGCATGTAATATCAACTAAAACTAACTCTAACCTTTCTAAGGCTTTATTTTTTATAAAAAATGTATTGACTAAAAATTAACTAACTATCTAAATTTAGCTCCACAAAAACTATTCATGCAAACTAAATTTACACTAATAGTCTAAAAATAGCACTGAGTGAACTGCACTTCAGCATCACTTTTTAACATACTCCCCCTTGATGCTGAGTGGGCTCACAATTTGATCTTTGAGTGTCAAAAATTGATCTATTACAACTGCTTTCGTTAAGATATCTGTCATATGTTCTTTAGTGTTGATGTATTTCAATTTTACTACCTTCATCTGCACTAAATCTCAGATAAAATGATGCTTTAAATCAAGTTGTTTTGTCCTATTGTGATGGACTAGATTCTTGGCCAATTTAATAGCACTAATGTTATCACAAAAAATAACTATGGACTAAACTTGAATCTCTCTAATTTCTTCAAGAAGTTTTTAAAGCCATAATGCTTGTGTACCTGCTGAAGTGACTGCAACATACTCTACTTCTGTAGAAGAAAGGGCAACTATACTTTGCTTTTTTGAGCTCCAAGTAATCAAATCAGAACCAAAAGAAAAAAAAATCCCAGATGTTAAATTTTAGTTATCCAAACTACCTCCCCAATCTGAATCACTAAAACCAACAAGATTGAACCTTTTAGAAGTGTAGTAATGAATACCAAAATCTAGAGTGCCTTTGACATACATCAAAATTCTCTTGGCTGCCTTCATATGTATTTCTGATGGCTCTACCATGTACCTTGAAACAAGTGAAACTGAATAAGCAATATTAGGTCTTTTATGAGTTAGAAACATTCAGCTTCCAACAATACTTCTATAGGCTGTCTCATCAACTCTTTCAGCACCATCATCTTTACACAACATAACTCCATGAGCAACTAGAGTGGAGACTAATTTACAATCAACCATATCAAATTTCTTCAAAATATCTTTAGCATACTTTGTTTGACAAATAAATTTTTTATTCTCCCTTTGATAAACCTCCATTCTTAAAAAATATCTCATGAGGCCTAAATCTTTCATCTCAAATTCATTCATCATGGAAACTTTGAATTCATCCTTCATCATAGAACTGCTACCCATATACAACAAGTCATCAACATATAAACTTACAATGAGATTATCATTACCTTCTTGTTTGTAGTAAAGGTTACGTAAGTTCACTCTTACTTCTTTGAAAGCCATTCTCTTGAAAATATCCATCAATCCTAGCATACCATTCTCTTGGTGCTTGTTTGAGGCCATACAAAACCTTTTTTAAACTTGTAGACATAATTTTATTTTCCTTTCACTTCAAAACCTTGTGGCTATTCCACATATACTTCTTCTTCTTCTTCTAAGTACCCATTCAAGAAGGCACTTTTCATATCCATATGATGGATGCTCTAATTCTTTTGAGTTGTTAATGAAATCAGCATTCTAATGGTCCCTTGTCTTGCTACTGGTGTAAATGTCTCTTCATAATCAATGCCATACTTTTGTGTGAAGCCTTTAGGAATTAATCTCGCCTTATGCCTTTTAACACTTCCATCACTATTACACTTAGTCTTATAGACCCATTTGGTGCCAATATTCTTCTTGTTATGTGAAAACTTTGTAAGCTCCCAAGTGTCATTCCTATGAATAGAATCCATCTCTTCTTGCATTGCTTGCATCCAAACTTCATTAGTATATGCATCTTCAAAACATGATGGTTCAAAATTAGCCTTGGTAAGTAAAGCAAAATTTAGTGTCTCACCTCTTGGATTTTCTTCATGTGCTTGATTTGAACTCCTTTGATAAATGTCACTCAATCTTCTTACCTTCCTTGGAGAACTAGGACTTGAATTTGGAATTACACTTGGAATTGAACAACTAGATGAGGGGTTACTTGGTAGATTTGTAACACTTGGAAAATAAATATTAGTGGGCTGCCCATGATCAATATCATCCATAATAACTTCATTTACAACAAATTTTGACTTCTCCATATGGCCTTTTTGATGACCATAAACTCCTTCATAAAAAATCCCATCTCTTAACACAATAAGTCTATTAGTGAGAGGATTATATAACCTGTAAGCCTTACTTTCCTCACTATATCCAAAAGTAATATATGACTCACTTTTGGAATCTAACTTTTGCCTCTTTTGATCAGGAACATGATCATAGGCTAAGCAACCAAAAAATTTAAAATAATTAACATTTGGCTTTTTCTCATACTAGGCTTCATATGGAGTCATCCTGTCAAGTGCACTAGTGGGACTCCGATTGAGAATATATACTGCTGCAACAACTACACCTCCCCAAAAAGAATTGCTTAATCCCTTTGTTTGTAGCATGCTTCGTACCATCTCCACCACTGTATGATTCTTCTTTTCAGCTACACCATTTTGTTGAGGTGTGTATGTAGTGGTGAGTTGTCTTCTGATGCCATGTATATCACAATAACCTTGAAAGGCTTCTGAACAAAATTCTCCTCCATGGTCAGTCCTTAAGCATTTGATTTTGCACCCTTTGTCATTTTATACAAGGGATCTAAACCTCTTAAATGTCTCAAGAGCTTCACCTTTGCTCTTCAAAAAATAAACTCAACACTGTCGTGAGTAATCATCAATAAAAGTATTGAAATATGATGACTTACCCAAACTCTTTGTATGCATAGGACCACAAATGTCTGAATGAACTAACTAGAGTGGATAATGAACCCTCCATGCATTGCCTTTTGGAAATTTCTCTCTTGCATGTTTTCCTTTAGTAAATCCTTCACAAACTTCCTTGTGCTCTTCAACCTTAGGCAAACCAGAAACTAATGCTTTTGATGTTAGAATCTTCAAACTATGAAAATTTAAATGCCCATACCTGAGATGCCACAACCAACTTGTATGCTCATATGCCATATTGACAAGGTTCTTGTTATGTTCACCAAAATTCAATGGGAACATCTTATTCTTTGTGATAGGCACAACTGTTACCACCCTGTTTCCTTGATTCTTATCATAAATTATACATTGTTAATTTTTAAATACAACTTTATAATTCTTCTCACATAGTTTTTCAATACTCAACAATTTATGCTTTAAATTTGGAGTGTAATAAATGTCTTTAACACTCTTCATACCTTATTTTGTATGGACTTCCATAGTTCCTTTTGTAGCAACCTCCAATGATTTTTCATCACCAAGCTTGATCTTGGATTTAAAACTTTCATCCATTATAGAAAAAAGTTTTTTATTCCCTGACATGTGGTTAGAACATCCTGAATCTAAATACCAAACATTTTTAGAAATATTTTCAGCTTTGTCATAAGATAAAAATAAATTATCTAGATGATTCTCATCACCTTCTTGAGCATAATGAATGCTTTTATCATTATCAACTTATTTTAATCTACACTCATAATTAAAGTGGCCATACCTATTACAATGATAACACTGAATATTATTTTTATCAAATTGGCCTCTACCTCTTCCTCTGAAACCACCTCTTCTTTGAAAACCACCTCTCCCTCTATTTCCTCTTGAGTAATTTTGATTTTGGACTCTACCTTGGCCTTGATTACTTTCGATGCTACTATTGACATCTTCATTCTTTGTGATTTGTAATTTGGAGGAAAAAGCTTTCTCATCACTTTTCCCAAATGAATCTCTCAATCTTTCTTCATGAGACATCAAAGATCCAACTAGATGATCAAATTGAAGGGTAGACAAATTCTTGCTTTCTTCTATGATTATGGAAACATGGTTCCACCTTGCTGTGAGAGTCCTCAACACTTTTTTGATCACAACCTCATTGTTCACAATTTCACCAAGTGTAGCCATCTTATTGACCACTTCTTTTACTCTGACACAATAGGTACTCACACTTTCAACTTCTTGCATCTTCTTCTCAAATTCTCTCTTCAATGTCTATAACTTGACAACTTTGACTTGATCACTACCTTGGTAAGCTTTTTTTAGAGTCTTCCAAGCATCCTCTACTGTCTTTGCTCTTGCAATTCATGGAAATAGTCTATTTTCTAGAACTATTTAAATATGAAATAAGGCTTGAGAATTCTTCTTCTTAGCGTCCTTCGCTATTTTATCATTTGTTGTGAGGGCATTCCAATCAACGGGCTCTATATAACCTGATTCAATAATCTCCCACAAATTTTTTCCTATCAAAAAAGTCATCATTTTGATACACCAATAATCATACTCATTTCCATCAAATTCTGGAATGGGCAAGGAGTTAGAATTTGACATGATAAATTCTTTGCAAAATTCCAACTATTAAATCTTTAACCCAAAAAGAAAAAATCCCTGCTCTGATTCCAAATGTAGAATTTTAAATAAAATTAAATCACAGCGAAATATATGCAATATTCATAATACAGAAGAAATAAGAATTGCAAAAATAAAAAATACTTCTTCAAAAACTTGGAATCATTCCCCTTCTTCTTGAAAATAAAGATTAATTACAATGTATTAATAGAATTGCATGTGAACATGCTTTTCTAATTATTGAATAAAATATTTTAAATTTATCTAAATAATAATTTGCATGTAATATCAACTAAAACTAACTCTAGCCTTTCTAAGGCTTTATTTTTTCTAAAAAATATATTAACTAAAAATTAACTAACTGTTTAAATTTAGTTCCACAAAAACCGTTCATGCAAATTAAATTTACACCAATAGTCTAAAAATAGCACTGAGTGCACTGCACTTCAGCATCACTTTTCAACAAAAATTACATCTTTATTGAGTATAGTGAAAGAGATGGTGTTAATGGATATAGAGTGTGGGATCCTACTGCCCACAACATCATCATTAATAGAAATGCACAGCTTGATGAATCATCTTTTATAAAATCAAATATAGAATTTAAAGAAAAATAAGAACCAAAATATTAACGTGTCAAGGTTGAAATCAATCCATCTTAAGAGTCTAAAAATGAGGAAAACCTCTTGCTGAAAACCATGCCTCAAATTCCAGAACTTCCTTCAACTCCCTACCTAAATACAACACAAGGTATGAGTTTCCAGATGACATACCCATTTCGATTTTGCACGGTATTTTTGCAGGGAAGTTGTCACTGTTTAGAGGGGTGTAATGCCTACTTTATGTGAATACAGAAACAAATCTTCAGTATCTGAAACAACCCTACACCTGTCAACTATCCAACGGCATTTTCGAAGTAAATTTTCTTGGAATTGTATCGGGTAACTAGGTCGCTCATATTAGCGAATGCAGCATAGGATATTGAGCCTAACCAGCTCGTTTCCTCGCAATCCGCGGCAACCATTCCCATTTCGGGGAAGCTTTTTGTAGCCACGTTTAGCAGTTGGTGAGGGGGCCAAGATACAATCCTTCCAAGGTGAGCTTAACGTCCTTTTCTCGCCCGATTATATTTCGGTGTCCGATATGACCGCACGAGCGAACAGATCCCTTTCCAAAAGAGGTGAAATCCACCGCGCGCACGAATCTCCCAACCTTGACTAATGGAGCAACGCACGACTTTCACTACTAGTTCCTGGGATGGAGCTCATTTCACCACTTATTGCAATTTTTTTTCAAATGTTTGATTCTTGGATGTAATCAATGAATGGTTTCAGTGCATTGCAGGAAGGTGCGATCCAAACTCACATTTCCCATATTTTGTCATATTTCTGCTCTAGATTTGTTGGGGTGCGTACATATTCTTGCCTTAACTATCTTGTATCTCTATTATTATAATTCACATCCATTGAAGAGCATGGAATGTAATTGCAGGCCTGTAATCGACCACAATTTTTATTACGTGGGTCTGAAACACACTTCTCCTACTTTTGGGTGTGCAATGAGTAACTTGCGCCCTGCCATGACTTTTGTATTGGCTCTCATTTTCAGGTAATAGCATCACTATATTTACTCCTAAATACTGATCTGCCAGGATATTTCATGCATTCATATTGTATTATTGCTGGTGTAGAATGGAGAAAATAAAAATTGGACGGATACGTAGTCAAAGATAGTGGGAAAAATATTGTGCGTAGGGGAGCAATGGTGATGTTGTTCCCATGCCTTGGTCTTCACATGAACATCACCACCCAGCCTCAAATGTTGCCGCTACCGCCTCTAGTAGAGATCGGATCAAAGGCTGCCTGTGTTTAGTTGTTGCAACCCTCACTTGGGTAGCCTTGTTTGTTCTTGAGGTAATTAATCACTAATAATCATCCTCTTTAATCTCTGCTTTTAAGTCTTCTGGAGCAACGCACGGCTTTCACCATTTCTGCTTTCACCAACGACACCATATTGTTAATGGAGCCATTATCAACTGTTGTCCGTGGTCTGAGCTTTATGTCCAAAATTGTCACTCATCTGAGATGTCTGCCAGCTATCCCAGTCAAAAATTGTCCTTGATCTGAGCTATGAGACAGCTATTCGAATAAACATCTTTATGATGTCATTAAAAATGTTAAATGGCGTTTAAATACATTGCCAAACAGTTTTATTTTAATGTATTGGTGTGAACTTATATTTATAAATTAATTAATTAATTTATTTTTTTAAAATATTTAAATAATTATTAAATTATAAAACATAAAATCTCACCCCAAAAAAAACTTAACATCTAATACATATAACTGCTCGCTACAAAACGAGTGCTTCGCTACAACAAAATAAAGCAGAAGTAGACATATTTATTGCAGGCATTTGCCGCGGAAATGATGCTTCTGTTTATTGTAATTGCCATTCTAGGAACTAAGATTCATTAAACCATTTTTGCGTACTTAATAAAGCCCAGATGGGTGCTGTTACCAAGCTGCTGCAGAGTACCCACGCTCTGTGTAAGGAAGCATGTGGACGACTCCTCGTAATAAAAGAAAGCCGCGCATTTACAGGCACTCGAGCATCTCCTCCTGCATTCTTCCACCTTTATTTTCCCGACCCCTGCAACAAATTTGCTGCTGAAATGCTCGGCTCCCACCAGTTTATAAAAATCAACAGCAACACTGCTACTGTTGCAGCTGGGCAGCGATGGGGGAGAGCATTTGTTACTCCACCCTTTGAGCCCGTCAGGCTGAGGACACGCCACGCATTGACTGTATTCGCACAGTCCAAAGGAACCGCACTTCCTTGGCAGGCCGCACCCCGAAAACTCCCCGCACTTAAATCGCTCATATGTGATGTCCCACGTATTATAATCTATTTCGTTAGTGTAAGTATACATTCTCAGATTGCCGTCCCAGTCCAGCCTGACGAACGATAATGTGGTGTTAAATCTGGGTGTGTTGAAGCTGTAGAAAGCGGTGGAGATTTCGTCGGAAGTGTATTTGCAGAGCTGTGGTGACCTCATTTGCGGGGGAGCGGTGAAATTGGCGAGGCGCATTTCCATCATCTGCCGGAAGCCATTTTCGGCTTCGGGGTCGCTGAGAAAGGTAATGCTTGCCAGTGGCCGCTTGCAGGCGCGTGTGATGGAGAACAAGTCCTTTATTTGGTTGTCGTAGTAGCTCAGAGTGTTGTAGGGCAGAGGCGTGGGGAAACTGGCGTAAAGTGCAAAGCCGCCTGCTTCCATTACGAAACTGTAAGACCCCTCCGACCCGTCCATTTCCGAGGTCCGGCTGACCAGTTTCGTCACTCCGCCTATCTTTAACGACTGCCCTACCAGAAGAGTGTCTGTAGGATGATCAAAGCTCTGCCACACGCTTCTGTTGTTGCGGTCGTAGAGCACCAGGTTTCCGTCGGTGCGGAGTTCGATCCCAACGACGCCCTTGTTGGAAGTGTTGGTAGACCAAACGAGGCTGCCGTCTGCGTGGAAGAGCGCCAGATTTCCGTCGGCTGTAAAGTTGAGAGAGCTTTTCTCCGGCACGAGGTGGTTTCTGTTGGCGGTCCAGACGATTCGCATGGTCTCGGCTCTGTTGTGGTTGCCCATGCGGATGCCGAGGGTGTAGGCATTGGGCGTGGTGTTGAAGAAGAGCATTTGGAAAATGGCAGCAGGCTGAGATGCTAACGGCACGGGTCGGTAATCCGCATTGTATTCTACAGTGTAGTCACCCATCTCTCCTTCGTTCACAAAGGAGAATGGTTCCTTCACCTTGGCGTGTGCCTGCACGAATACGAATATGACAGCAAGTAATAATACTACCTTGGAGTCCATGGTTGCAAACTATCTGAGTTCTGAAATACAAACAGATCTGTATTTAAAGGGAGTGGGAGTGTTGGTTACTGCGTTGAGTGATTTCGTTGATCGCCATCCAAAAGAGAAAGAAAGGCATTCCATTCAACGCATGTCAGTGAACAGCTCATTCCAGCGGTACCAAGTGGCATGAGCCATTTTTCCTTTACTTATTCCTTCAACTACAGTTGCGTGTCTGAATTCAATCATATCAGCCGCCAGCCATAGTCAACACAAAACGTGTACCTTTTGCCTTGCTTATTCAAATCAAGATTACCTTACGAACGTACTTAAACATTTTAACAGTAAATACACTTAATTTTTTTTAATTGAAATTTTGTTTTTATACTGATTAAGTATATAGAATGTTTTTATGATTTAAATGTTAAGGATTGAGGGATATATATTAATCCCAAATTTATTTACGTATAATTTTAGTTTCATTTTTTTTAAATTTAGTGGGATTTATATTTTAATGGATGGTTAGATAACACTTTTTACACCATCATCCTTACCATTAGAATACAACTGTTAGAATCAAGAGAGCATGAAACAACAAGAACTTAAACAAATAAACAAGCACTGAACCCAATTGCTACAGCGATCTCTTGAAAAATAAGATTTTATTGATCTTCAATTTTCCTTGCTTACAACGCTGTGCCCAAGGCGTCTTTAAATATAATTGAATCCAAAAATAACTGAAAATAAACTGCATGACTAACTAAAATTAACTCCATGCTAATTGAGACTAAATTGCTTCTCTAACAGTTTAACTAACTGATTCCTAACTATCAGTTAACTAACTGAATGCTTACTGTTAGTTTACTAACTGATTGCTTAACTGCAGCTAACTGCTTGCATGTATAGAAATTATCTTGTGTTTCTAACAACAACCCACTTAATTACATCTAATTAAAAAAAAAAACTATATAAAATAAAAACTAAAATTTCAACTGAATCTCAAAAATATAGTAAATATATATTTACACGAGAGGGAGGCATTTATACTAAGATGAACTCAATGTACATTCATCTACAGATTTTTTATACTATTTTAAATGCTTAATAGTTAATAAGAGTTTACACACTGATCAATCTTTAGTTTTTCCTGTCCACACGGTTATCGATGATAATTTATCCACATAAACTATTGGTGAAGTCCACTACTTTGCAAAGTTTAATACATTTTAGCAGGTTTGACAACTGTCTCTCTTTAATTTCACACTCCCTGTTTGACTAGCAGAGAGTGTTCCACAAGTCATGATTTGAACCATCTAATTCATCTATGTGTTTCCAGCATGGTTTAAGGCTCTTTTTATGCACATATCAGTAAAAATCCACATTGAAGCCAAGAGCAAGTAAATGTTTTCTCTAAGTTTGGGAAGAAAATGCTTATTTCTCTTCTTCCCACTACACAAACCGATTGATTGAAGTCCTGAAAATAGAAACACAAAAAGAATCAAATACCCACATGACATGTGACGGGAAAATACCAAAGTTTGGGTGGATGTAAAAATATTTCCTTGCGTAATAATCCATTACAGGAATAACTAACAAGAGAGAGGAGAGGAAAGGTTTGTAACTTCCAACTCAAAAAGAATAAAGAGACGGAGACGGAGACCCACATCATCATGGGAGCTTGTCTTTCCTCTCCACCTGTTAAACAATAAATACCATATAAACATGGAAAAGGTGGGTGAACTGACCCCCATGTAATGTTTGTGTGTACCTTCAACACTTGTTCACCAAAAATTAAAATAAAAAATAAAAAATGCACAAAAACAAATTAATAGAGGTATGTAAAACGAATATATCAAGGTAGCTACTACCTATTGCACTATGCATGCTTGTTTATGGATTTAATAATAACACCTAAAATAATTGTATTTTTTGTAGTATTCCCTAATAATGAAATGTTTTACCACCTTAAGTTTTATATCTTAGATGGACAAATTTAAAAAACTAGCCTTCCCCATCCCAAAAAAAATGATTACCTTGTGTGTTTGCCCTGCACATAAACCAAATTTTCTAGTTTGAATCTTTGTGATCCACTCTCTCGCCAACTAGACCAGATTCTCAACAATTTCTTAGGCAACTCCATTCTTTAACCATGAAAAATTTGTGAAATCAAATTTCGTTAGCTTACTTTGCAAATATAATTTTTTATTGTCATCAAGGAATATCACTTCCTTGGATGCCATAAAAATCTATCATATGTATGGTACAATTATACTACAAATCAAACTAAAAATTATAATGGAAATCAAAGTGAAAATTATACTGTAAATCAGAGTGTATAGAGAAACAATTTCCTTCATAACTTGGAAATTTTTACCTCTGCATGCTTATTGATTAACCAACATTAAAAATAGACAAAATTTACAAAAGGGGGGGGGGGCAAAGATATATGTAAATACGTGTGTTTCTAAATCCCAACGTTAATATAAATATGCATTTTATATTTTTTCACCGATATTCCCTATGCAAGGAATTCATTGCCATTATTTACCATTCCAAAAATTACTTCAACCTTACCTTAAATTTGCTAGCCATGCATCCAATCAGTTGAATGAGTTGAATATTTTGAGGGATGTGTTGCTTCAACATCCCTAACTACATTCACGGAGTTGGTCTTCCTTGATCAAATGAATGGTGAGATTTCTTTGCACAGTGATTTGAGTAAATGCAAGTCTGAACTGTCAAAGTAGTGAAAAGAGAATCATTGTGAAGCTGGTGTGTCGGTCCCAAGTTTATGTGGACCATGCACACATTTCTATGCAAGCGTTGGGTGGGTGTTTATGAGTAGTTCTGTCAGTCTCAGATTTTGTGAAGTAAAGGTGGGTTTATCCTAGGTAGAGAGTAATCAAACTTGGGGAGGGAATTGTTCATTGTAATCATTGAAGTGGTTCCAAGCATTATCAGCTAAGCCCAACTCGGTGGTTATTGTGTATGTTGGCCAGTTGGCCCATTTATTATACTTTGGACCATATTATCATGAAGAGTTAATAGTATACATGTTACTCCCAATTCTCTTGCATTGTGTGAATGCTCATGTGTGTTGAGTCAATTTCTTGATCTTTGAAAGTGTGTGTTTTTCTTTCCACTGCTAATCTTTTCTTTATACAAGTTATTATCCACTATGTTTATGGATGAACTTGTGCAGGTAAACACTGAAGGCATAGTACATAGTTCTTGTGAATCCTATCGCAATGAGGGATTCTAGGTTAGAACAAGCAGTACCACATAGCCCAACTAGCTTTAGAGAGCTGGCTCCATGACAGTTGGTACCAGAGCACATGGTTTATGTTTTGTGGGATTATGTTTGCCTAAAGCTAAATAATCTTTTGCCTTCCCCTGTCGATTCAGTCCAGTGTTGTTTGGTTATGTCTAAGTCAGTATTATTAGAGATCTATCTAGGATGTTTCTCAAGAAAGTGGCCAGTAGGGGTCAAGAGCAGGGTCAGGGCAAAGGTGAAGGTGGTGGTAGTTGCCACATTGGTAAGGTGAAAGTGGCTGCAATGGGTGAAGGCCTTATTGAGGAGTTGGTGCCCTGTTCCAATTGATGGGGGATCGTGTGGGTATAAGATTCAATGAGTTTGAAGAGAAGGTGACTACTATGAGGCAGATGATCATGGAATTTACTGGTAGGTTGGGGAAGAGCTTGGTGTTCTAAATAGAGTTACAAGATGAAGTGGCTTTGTATCGATTAACGGTATCAGGTTTGGTAAAAGCATCAGGGTTTAGTTCTTCTTCAATTTTGAAGCTCCCAAAGTTGAAAGAACTAGAGTGTTATGATGGTGAGAGAGATGACCATCTTCTTAATAGCTTCTTCTAGGACATGGAGGAGTTCCTGGTAGGGTGAGGAGGTCTGTTAGGTGCACAAGATGTGTGTGCTATAGCAAGGTACCTCATGGGTATGACAAAGGTTTGGTATATAACCTTGGCTAATGACAATGCATTAAGGAGTTCTACATGGTGGTTGGACTCTTGGGAGGATCTGAAGGAAGCCCTTGGGGTTCAGTTTTGACCTAGAAATACAACATTATTGGCTAGGATCAAGTTGAATCAATTGAAGTAAGTGGTGGAGATGGGAGAGTATATCCATTCTTTCCAAAGCCTTTTGTTGGAGGCCACTGACATGTTAGAGGTGGATAAGTTGTTTCATTTTACTCATAATCTTCAGTCATGGGCTCAGGGCGAGCTCTGTTATCATGAAGTGTCTGATGTTAGTGAAGTAATTGTTGTAGCAGACCATCTCTTGATTTTAGAGAGGGTTATTCATCCAGAAACACCTTGGGCTCTTGCACATCCATATAGGGAGGCATTGGTAAGGGGTTGAGTATGTCTTCAGGGAAGGTAATGGGTGACCAAGGAAGGGAGGCTACTTTGGAGTCATTAGAGGGATCTTGTAAGCCTTGGAGCACATCCATGGGTGGCAAGGAGAAGTCACTAGTTGGAGGATCAAGTGGGAAGAAGTCCCATTTAAAGTGTTGGACCTATGGTGGGAATCACTATAAGCAAGATTGTCTAAAGTGGTAGGGGTGTTTGCAGTTCAGAAGGAGAATCTAGATGAACTATGTGAGCAAATGGTGCATGTGCTCATGGGAGCTCAATGCTAGGTGAAGCTTGGGTTCGGAGGTGGTTGTGTGTAACTTACTATGGTTGATTATTATGGAAGGGGTGCTCGTGGACTCAGGTGTCCTAGAATTATAAGTCAACTAGTTTAGCCTTGGAGACTTGGCCTCCAGACCTCTAAGGGTTCAAGTAGGCTTTGTGGAGTTACAAGCTATCCGTGTTATGTTGAGACAAGGTTTACCCAGGTTGGGTAAGGTGATCGTTTTTCCACATCTTGGATTTATTTTATGCCAGATCTATTGTAGACTTGCATGGTGAAGATTGTGCAGAGGAGTGAGATTGGGAAGATGGAAGTGGTGTTGGGTTGAGTATGCAGAAGAGTGCAAGAATTGGTGAGGAGTCAGTGTATCTTGTATTACTTGGTGGTAGTTGAGATGTTGAAGGGGCAGCATGTTCATTTTTGCTATTGATGCAGGGTGGGTTCTTCACAGCCATCATTATACTCAAAGAAACATCATCTTATTGTGTCACAAAGAAGATAATTGATCAAGTGCATCAAGTTGGTTCCAGAGGAGAGTTCTTGGGTAAGGACTTCATTCCTATTGTTGGGCTTGGTGTGCTGGATCTAAAGAGTTATCTTCACCTGTTATACTCTTGTTTAGAGTTTTAATACTATTTTAGGGGAAAGTTTGATGGGGTCACTTAGTCTTTGCTAGGATTGCAGAGTCTTGAAGAGGTTGGTCATCAGGAGCCATTTTCCTCCACCCTGTGTTTGGAGATTGGCAAGAATAGGGTGATCTTGTGAAGTTGCATTGGTTTGGTTTAGCTTGTGTTGGTAATCTTTGTCTATATGCTAATGTTGTTATAGATTTAGTTTGATTTTCAATTTTGTAACTAGTCAGATTCCTTAGTCACTGATGAAGCCAAACTAACGATGGTTCCCACCTAAGCGCCCTTCTATATGTGTGATGGGTAAAATTAGAGTGACAATTGGAATAGTTTATTGGGGTGAAGACAGTGGGTTACATAACAATTTGAAGTGGAGGGAGTTTCTAGTGGTGTTGGAATGGTGTTTTTCAACAATCTGGGAGCATTTGGAAGCCCTCAATAGTTAAGGTCATGGAGTTTGGCCTTGGTCTCTTAACTCTATATGGAGCCTGAATAAGGGAAGTGTTTATCTCTTGGCTTTGGGTTTTGAAAAGGAGGTGTGTTAATCTCTTGACATTAATTAGAGCTTGAAAAGGGGATGTGTTTCTCTTTACTTTGGGTTTGAAAAAGGGGTTGTGTTGATCTCTTGACTCTAGATGGAGCTTGAAAAGGGGTGTGTTTATCTCTTGGCTTTGGGTCTGAAAAGGGGGTTGTTGTGTTCTCTTGACTCTAGATATATCCTGAAAGGAGGTGTGTTTATCTCTTGGATTTGCGTTTGAAAAGGGTATGGGGCGGTCTCTTGACTCTAAAGGAAGCTTGGAAAGGGGATGCGTTTATCTTTTAGCTTTGGGTCTGAAAAGGGGAAGTGTGGTGGTCTCTTAACTCTAGATTCTAGATAGAGCTTGGAAAGGGGAAGTGTTGGCCTCTTAGCTTGGAATGGGTCTAAAGAAGGGACGTATTAATCTTTTGGCTCTGGGTTGAGTTTGAATAGAATATTTCCCTCATGGGTTCCTACTAGTGGAGTCATGCCAACACTGAAGACGTCACCAATTTTAAGTGGGGTAGTCTATGAGGGATGTGTTACTTCAACATCCCTAACTACATTCATGGAGTTGGTCTACCTTGATCAAAATAATGGTGAGCTTTCTTTACATAGTGATTTGAGTGAATGCAAGTCTAAACTTTCAAAGTGGTGAAAAGTGAATCATTGTGAAGCTAGTGTGTCAGTCCCAAGTTTATGTAGACCATAGGCACATGTCCGTGCAAGTGTCAGGTGGGTATTTGTGAGTAGTAATGTTGGTCTCAAATTTCATGAAGCAAGGGTGGGTTTGTCCTAGGTAGAGAGTAATCACACCTGGGGAGGGAATTATTCATTGTAATCATTTGAGTGGTTCTGAGCATTATCTGCTGAGCCTGACTCGGTGGTTGTTGTGTATGTTGGCCAATTGGCTCATTTATTATACTTTGGACTGGATTGTCCTAAAGAGTTAATAAAATACATGTTACTCCTAGTTCTCTTGTATTGTGTGAATGCTCATATGTGTTGAGTTGATTTCCTAATCTTTGCAAGTGTGTGTTTTTCTTTCCACTGCTAATCCTTTATTTATACAAGTTGTTGTCCACTGTGTTTGTGGGTGAACTTGTGCAGGTAAACACTAAAGGCGTAGTCCATAGTTCTTGTGAATCTGATCACAATGAGGGATTATAGGTCGGAACAAGTGATGCCACACAGCTCGGTCAGCTCCAAAGTGCTAGCCCCATGACAAATATGTGAAGGAGGGGGAACCTTGGTAGAAGCTCATTCTGACAAGTATTAATGACTTAATTTGAGAAAATGACCTAATAATATAAAACAACCAATATCATATATATAAAATAGTCAATACAAAATAGCCAATAATTTATATGTGTGTGTGTGTGTGTGTGTGTGTGTATTAATAATAAATTTATTATAAAATATATAATTTAATAATTATATTATATTTTTATAATGATATTATTATATATTTATATTGAAAAATAAAATAATATAAATATAAATAATATTATTTTAATATATTTATTAATATTAATTAATATAAATTAAATACTAATATATTACATACTAATATTATTATTGATATTAAAGAATATTAATTGTATATTAATCTAGATAATATAATATAATATATTATCTTATAATAATATTTAAATATTATTGTTATTTTATATATATTATAGTATATCAAAATGAATATTAGATTATTGTTTCTTAAAATTTTGTACACAAAAGGTGGGATGGGGCCAGTGGTCATGGGTTTCAAGAAAGTTAAAAATAATGATTCACACACTTAAGCTTTACAACACATTAATTTACCACAACAAAAAATTACTTCCCTTCCCACATAACTTACACTCTTCAATATGGCAATTGTAACATCCATAAAGGAAGTTATAAAAGTTGCACTGGTACCTAATTTGAGATACATCTAGCCATGATAACACTTAGATAAAATATGCACACTAGTGGGGATTCAAATGGAGGACCAAAAAACTACCCAAAATTGGTAGTGTAAGTGGTTTTAGTGGGGATTTTATATTTTTTCCAATGACCAAATAAAGAGAATTCTACACTATTATTACAAATACAATGGATTTTATTGGTGTTATGAGAATGAGAATTGAAAAACTTGGAATTGTTTACATTTGAATCTATTTGCATGTGGCATCTTACATCAGTCAATTAGATTATATAGGAGGCATATTTCATTGAAGAATTATTTTTCATTTTTTATTTAATTGGTTTTAAATTCATCCAATTAGTTTATATATATATTCAACATTTCCCTTAAAATGTTAACTTAATTCATAATAGTAGTAGGAAGTATGTGTGTGTGTGTGTGTAGTAATCCTTTATAATTTTTAACACTTTGTTTTAAATATTAAATTACATTTAATATTGTCTCATTAAAAAAAATATTGTATTTTATGGCTAAGAAATATAAATACAACCATACGATCATCAAAGTTAGGCCATGTTTGAGACTTCTAAGATCATACCAATACATTCTTGGAAATTTTAATATTATGCATAAAAATTGATGAATTTGTTCTTATTCTCCCAACTCTAAAATATCACTTTATTTTCTTGAAATCCACACAAATATCAGGGAAATTGATCTCCTTTATTTAAACCCTAATCTACTCACAACACCTTGTAAAAACTCAAAAAATGGGAGAGTCATTAAGGGGCTCATGTTGCCCCTCCATTATAATTAGGCCCATACTCTTAGAAAAGTAAGAAAACATCACTTGTTTTACTTCAACAAGTAATTTTGTATTCAAGCCCTAATCCTTATATGAATTTTCACTAGCATGAATAAGTAGCACAATGCAATATGAAGACTTCAAATACAAATCTACTCTAAACATTTCAATTATGATTGTTTAATAAATACTATACTTTTGCATCACTCTTAACCTTGAAATTAAATTCTCGTATGTTTCTCTTGTATATCACTTACATCATATAGGCAGTAATGTATCCATGTATATATAGATTTCTCAATTTTAAATAAGGTCTCTATTGGTGTACAAGTTGACACAAAATGAGTGTTAATGTTGACAAAAGAGGAACATATGACATGAGAGACCCAAATAAAGGGCCAGAAGGGCTTGAAAAATAAGGAGCCAAGAACATTATATATTCTTGGAGAGATCAATAATGTAATGGTACATTCATGGTCAGTAAGGACTATACTACTATATTAATGGAAAAAAAGAAGAAGATAGTTGAAAACAAGAGGAATAGAGAGAAAATAAGGAAAAAAGAGAAAACCAAAAAAAGGGGAAGTAAACAGGGCCCAAAACATATGAATTAAATGCCAACAAGTGTTTAATATGAATTGATACTCAATAAACACATAAGAACCTTAGAAAAATATAATTTGACATCTAAAACTACCTCTAGACCAATAATAGGTATTTATAGACAAAAAGGGCATGGATATGACATAAAAAAAACTAGAAGTAACAAAAACACACTATTAAATTCCTAATTTAAACTAATGATTCAAAAACACACTGGTCCCTAGAATAATACATTATTATAACTAATAAATATGTAGAGACCTTTTTTAAGTATCTAAATTATTTTAATAGAGTGATGCCATAATGGAAGTGGCTCTCCTAATAAAATTGTTTATTGATTGAGGGATGAATATTTTTCCTTCCTCCCCTACATCCTCTCCTTCTCTATAACTTCATAATATTAAGAAAATAATACTAAATAAATAAATAAGTAAATAATCTTATTATTCTTGCTTATATAACTATAAAATCCCAATCCAATCATATAACCTTTTTAAGGTTAGTTAATTTCCACTAAGTAGTGATTTGGTGGTGGAGTTAATGTTTTTTTTGAAGAAACAAATTAATTTATATAAAAGGGTAAAAGTATGAAACAAC
>JARHVA010000901.1:405000-450000 GCA_037957365.1 Torreya grandis | reverse complement strand
TTTTATTCCTTTTTATGGCCCATACATCCAAATTACTCTTTGTTTAACCGCATCATATCCTCATTATTTATCATCTGGGGTATCCTTGTGAGCCTATTTTTTGTGTTTTTAATAAAAATGTGGCCTCTAATCAAAATTTTAGCATCATCTTATCATTTAAACATAACCATATGCCTATTTTTATTAGTTTTTTAAATTATTTTAAATGTTTTTACTTCACCTGTGTCTCAAAATCCTCTTTTAAATAGGGGTAAATTTAGACACCTCATTTCTTCCACTCTGATGTCGTCACTGTTCACTGCATCGCTTTTGCACATTGTTGCATGACCAATCCCTAATTTATTCTATTATCAAAAATAATAAATATAATAATTGTTTTCATCCTAAATTGGGATGACATGTCATTAATAATGGTGTTACACTACATTATATCATTAATTTTGTTAACTACATCCTAAATCAAATCATCACTTTGTAAATGTCACCTTAAATCAATTAATTGAAGATTTATTTGATCTTGAACATTGCAAAAACCATCAAAAATAAAATGCAATATTATTATTTAATCAAATCAACTCATTTGACTAATTTAATCCTAATAAAAAAATATAATTAACTAATTCTATGATTATCTAAATTTAAAAAAATCAATATTTTTGGTCACAAATAAGTGGCATCATCTTAATCTCTTAAATATCCATGCAAAATTCCAAACTTCAAGTCAAAAGTAAAGTGATTGGTAAAAACTAATTTTTAATTCAAAGGTCACACCTCATGCAAATACTAATACAAGTTATCTCCATTCTTCATAAATGGAATTTCTTACATATTCAACCCCCCTCATTTTTGAGGAGGATGACCAATCCTCCACCTTTGTCTTAAGATCAATCCAACAGTGAAAATTGATTTGCAAAATCTATAAATTGAGGGGTTACCCTCCATTGTTAACAAGCAAAATTATACAACAAAGTGTTGTCAAAGCCAACATCCAAGCTTTAATCAAGTCATCCAATCATCACATATAAACATCATTTTTGAGAGGGGAAGAGTTATTAAAATATCCATAAATTCTTCATGAAGTTGCAGTAACATTCTAGATGATTTTAACAAGTCTCCATGCCAAGAAGGTCCTATTTGCTTTGGTAGTAATGGAAGGTAATTGTTACCTAATACCTCTTAGCTCAATTTGAGGTACTCATTTTCAAGTTTGTTTATCATTTCATTTATGATTTTATTTTAATTTTATAACACTTTCATTGTGATAATGATTTTTTTTATGTATACACCACAAAACATGTGCTCTTTTCCATCTCTTTTAGGAACTGTTTCCCTAAAATCAAGAAAATATTTGGACACTTGTAGACTTCTTCTCAATTATCCTCCATTAGATTTAGTGTATGCTTCATCACATGTTTTTCCAATGTATACATATTTATATGACCATTATGTTATGCCTTTAAGTCAAACTTACAAGGCTTTCCAAGAAAAATATGACAAGCATTCATAGGTATTATATCGTATAAATTATCATCTTTATATGCACCTATCTGAAACCTTATATGGATTTAGATGCACAATCTTCTTCAAATCAAGCTTATCTACCATTTTTGTGAAATAATATTATCAATGGTTCCACTATCAACAACCAATTTAAAACACCTTCCTTTGGGTTTAAAAACTATTTTTAAGAAAGTATTTCACTATGAAAGACTATTTTCCTCTTTCATAGCTTCAACAACACCTTATTAATCATGATAACTTCACCAATTTCTAGTTCAACTACGTTATGAATAGATGTAACACTTTATACATTTGTTTGTGCGTTAAGTACACTCACACAATGCTTTCTACATAGTTAATTATGCATATGGGATCACTTAAGTGCTTTGTGGCAAGTTTCTCCACATCTGAAACATGTACCATTGAATTTGTAACCTCTACCTTTTTCATAAGATTATGAACTTATAAATATTTGTCTTCCTCTTTGAGCATTATCACCATTGTGTTGTGAAGTACCTGCCTTTCCTTATTGTGTAGAATAAAATTTAGTGTTTCCAATTCCTTTCCCACATCCACACGTGTATTTATTTATTCTTTTCAGCACTCTTTATTGTTTATATGTCAAGTATTTTTTTGCCTTCAATGCACACTAAAAGAATTCTTTAATAGGTCATAGTTTGATAATACCAAAATCATTTTAAATTTACATGTTCAATCAATTTACATACTTTGATATGTTCTTAGCATCATCTGTAACATTACCCACTCTGATACTAAGTCTATATAACTCCTTAGTTTAATATTTCATACTCAACCCCCTCCATCATAGGTTTCGAAGCTTCTTGAATAAATTCATGTTATAATCTACACAAATGAATTTAGCCATCAGCTTCATGAGGGATCTATTCCAAGTTTTAATTTTATCCTTGCACTTTCTCAATCTCTTATCTTTAACATGCTCCCACCATAAGGATGCATGACCTTTAAAATTTGGGCCAAATAACTTAACATACTTGGAATATTTTATACATTGATGTTTAAAATACTTCTCTAACTTGGTGATTCAGTGAATGAGCTCCTCAGTACTAAAAAATATAGAATAATTTCTAGGTCCCAACTTTGGTTTACCAGTTATTCTTATAATAACTCATAAGAATTTATCATTGGGTTCATCAACCTCTTCTGCACTCTGATCATCAAATGCTTCTTTTACAACTTCATTATTTATTTCATCATCAACTATCACAACACCTTGGTGTTTCATTATCTCCACATCCTTCATGTAAAATTTCATATCTCTCATCAACTTTTTGAGATCTGTAAGTCTTGGAAATCCAACCACTCTTGGAATTTTTCTTCTTTATGCCATTTCCTTAGAAAGCAAATTTCAACAATGTTAAACGTTTTACCTGATAACCTCACTAGAATATATCTGCAACTACTTTATATCCATTCTTATAACTTTTGAAAGTAACACTACTAATGAATAATTAAATGCTTTGCCTGATATCAAATGATGTAGTTACAATCAAGGCTTTCAATTAAGATATGGCTTATACTATGTAACCCTCAAGTTACATAACTATAAATGCAATAAAATGCAACATAATTTATATTTTTATTAATTTTAATTCATAAGATATTATAATAACAAAAATAGCACCAATGACATTGAAATATCACAATTAGATGTGTTACAACCTTAAAATGACAAATCTTTGTTTGCTAAGTCTCAGTCTTTGCAAATTTAGCTCAACCTCAAAACAATCGCTATTCTACAATTTGTAATCTTGACAAAATTATCTTGTACAAACATAGTTGCATGCTTATAAAATCCACAAGACCCACTTGTTTACATTTATTTCTCCTTATATCAATAGTCAAATTAAACATTGATAACACACCTTAGTGCACCACAAAAATTGAATGTCTCTCACAATTCTAAGGCATTAACATGTTATAACATAATCTATTAGGATATCCTACATCATAAGAAATATTAAATGAATCCTTATCAATTTATTATGACTTATGGAATTAAATGTTAAACATTTAATAATGGATCATTTCATAATGAATCACAATGATATATGCACCCAAACCAAGTGCACGCAAGGTAAATTGTATAGAGGTTGTAGATTTACAAGGCTAAGTCATCATAATTCATAACTAATAACTTCACTAAAGAATATTTTCACCATGATTCTCATGTATTTCATGAACATTAACATATTTTACTGCATGTTCCCAAATGTATTACAAATAATCACATGGCTCGTGCAATGAAGAACCTACTCTTGCAATAAATCTCATCAACTCTGTTAATTATTAAGAAAATAAATAAACTTTGAAATGACCTAATAAAAGATTTTATGTGTATAATATCTCATTAAATTTTATATTTACTTCATATACCTTCCCATGTCTATGCTTGTGTGAAAAACCAACACTTCCTTCACAAAGTTTTGAAAGCTTTCCTAGATAAACAAAAAATAACTACGTGCAAAAACATACTTGCACATTCATAGGTTGTGTAAAAATATAAAAAATAAGTGTGCACTTAAAGCTGTAAAAAAACAACATAGTAAAGTGCTGTGCACACCTTGGGGCTTACACAAAATTACAAACAAATACATGCAAAATAAAAAACTTACACAAAACAACACAACCAAACTTCAGAAATAAACATAATTTTTGGTTGATATAATGTTACATATGACCCTGCATGCTCCCACATCATTTAATAACATGGTTTCATACTTGTGTTTTAGTTATAATTTGATACTAGCTTGTTTTAACCATGTATGCAACATCTTGTTTTGTATGTACATGTTTAAATTTTTTATTATAAAATAAAAATAAAAATTATAGAGTAGAGATTTTTTTTAATCACTTAGAACCTAGATAAATTTGAGATTAAACAATGAATATATGCATTAAATATAACCTTATTATATCATGTTTTAAAAATATCAAACACACTAGTGAAAAAAATGATATGTTGTTCCCATCCAAGACACATACACATGGGGAAATAGTAAGAATCCACCACTGAGATTCCTACCACAAGCCTTATTACCAGGCCACACTTTATTTGAATATAAAATTACAAAAAAAGAAACTATGTTAATTACAAGAGACAAGATCCAAACCTTACCCACATAGAAATGGAAACTAGGAAGAATCATAGAAAATGGTGGAATCATCTTAGATAGGCAAGTTGGTAAATAAATATTTCCAAGAACTGAAAAATAGTTCCATAGATTAGAACTGGGTGTGACTATAGAGTAGAATGGGAATGGATGACATGAGCATGAGAAGCAATGTAGTTACAAGCATTAATTACCCCTACCACTTGATGAAAATAAAATAGTCCCTTGAAATATAGCCCCCAAGAAATCTTTGACCATGTGTTAGCTTTTTAATGGTCACTATAAAAAGACTTGATGTTTAATATAAATTCACTTTTAGGTTAGGAAAATATTTAGACTAATCACATATAAAATAAATGGGCATTTATAAACTCTATAATACATTTATTTTCAAAAATTATAGGGAGGAGGTAAAATTTGTCATGTGTCACAATGTAATTAGAGAAGGAAATGGAAACATTTACATAGGCTATGTGTGATGGTTGTTGGCTATCATCCAAATTTTATCTTTTTATAGAATGTGACATTATTGTTATAAAAAATATACATATTGAAGTCATTGAGGTTTGATTATCAATCTTTTACATGTGATAACTATCAATACAATTAAAATAATCTAATACATACATACATACATAAATACATACATACATACATACATACATACATACATACATACATGTGTGTGTGTGTGTGTGTGTATTATGACAATACAATACCCAAAATTTTGTAAATGATATTGCATTCACCCATATATTTATATATAAATATAAATAATAATGTTATGTGACAACTATTAATTAAAAATATATGCTAAATATAGCTATTCTAAACACTAAAAAAATTATTATATAAGGAATATTTTTATGATCAATATTATTACATTTTAAAACAATATAATTTAAATAACATTTTCAATGAAAAATGTTTATATTATTAATATAAAGTATTAAATTATCTTATAAATACATTCTATTAGGATTATGAATTTCTAACAAAATATTTAGTTAATAAAAATACTATTATAATGATATTGTCAATGTTGAGATACAACTTTTAAAGTGCATTCTAATAGATAGGTTGAATGGAACTATCAAAATATGAAAATGATGACCTAATTCGTAACAATGAAAGAGACTATCTTATCAACATTTGTTAGAGATAATTTATTTCTATCAATTAATACATATTAGAGTACATATGAAAGTTGGTAGGTTTGAATCAAGTTTTTGGAGTGTACCTACTATTACTAAATTGTAATCTTCTTTTCAAAGCAATGTTGTAATTTATTTTCCAAGCATTTGATATGGAGGAATATTTTCACTTACTATTACTAATGGCATGTTTGTGTTAATCAATAATTAATATAAGCAAGACTATCATGCCTGTACACCTAGGCCAATTATTTATGTGTATATTTAACCCTAAAAGGTAGATCTAAGGTGATTTTATCATTAACCCTAGATTTTAAATTAAAGAGGTATATAGAAATGAAATATCAGAAGAGTGATAATCAGATCTATAGAAATAAAATTAGATGCTAAACTTAGATATAATCATACACTAAATTTATTATGCTAAGATAGTCTAAATATGGAAAGTACAACTATGATAAATATGGAAATGACAAATAAGTGATGTAATTGACTTGTTCTAATGTTAATGCAATTCTATATCTAGAACAAGTAGAAAGCAGGTTGGAAAGAGATTATGACATAATTGTCAGATGTTAGATTTGATGTTTCTAGATCTCTAGATAGTAATGTTAGACTGGGATGGTTTTCTCAATATTACTGTCTAGGTTTAATGCTAGTATCCGATAAGGAATCCCTGATAGAAAAAGATGCGACCACCTAGATGTTTCTAGGTTTAAATTCACCTTAATTATAGTTCATTTAGATTTGGGTCATAGACTGCCACTCTTTTTTAAATGGAAAAACCCTAGTTCTTCATCTTCATTGTGACCTTGGGGAAAATGGGTTAGTGGGCACATGGTGTCGAGATACCCCAAAGAACCTACTATTATAGGGCACTACTTACATATCCAATAATACAAAATAGATCCTTAGTCTCATGTAGTTCTCCCCTATGTGTTGGTTTTGTGTGTGAATCATACAATATTTGCAAAGTAAGTACAATAGTGACCTAGCTTGTAACTTAGGAAATTTGGTTTTTGGGTTATTATTTTTGTACTTTATACATGTAGATGTGTTTTGCCTAGGAATATGTGGAAATAAATAAGCTTTATTTAATTGAATGCTCTTTGAATGTTCTTTGATAAGAATCCTTTGTATTATTCCCATGTTGCTAGGTGAGGAATGAACGAGGGTTGATATTGTATTTATATCAATCCATTTAGAGCAATAAATTGCATTAAATAAATTAGTCCAACCACTATGATACATTTCATTTGCAAATTAATTGACTTTAAGGTACTATACACTTGTATCGAGACATGATAGTAATGCCGACACTATAAAAAAGCGAATACACATTTAGAACTTGTAGAGATGGAAGATAATTACATTTTAAGCATTTTGGGCAAGATAGAAGACTTGGGTCATCAACATAAGACTGGTTAGACTAAGATACATAGGAAGAGGGGCACAAGACAGAGCAAATGCAAGACATACAGAAGCAAAAAAAGTCTATAACTAAGAGAAACAACCAAGGTTTGATTTTTCCAAGTGTATAAGACTAACATGCTATATAATGGACAAGTGGGGTTAGAATAAGATTAGATGATAAATGACATATTATAAGAAGAATTATTTGGCTTGTGAGATAGGAATAAGGTTAGTATGATGAAGAAGAATGAGGGAATAATAGATAAATAATTAGAAGGAGATTAGTAATGATGAATTACAAGAATTTGGACAAGATTAATAGTTATTAGATGAAACTAGTGATGTTAGTATCGACTAATAATAATATTAGTGATGATAAATAAAGAGAGCGAATTTAAGTGCATACAATATATACATGCATAAATACTTATATGTACATATGTATGTATATATATATATATATATACATATATATACATGTATACATACATACATACATACATACATATAATTAGTAATGATGAATTAGATGAATTTGGAAAAGATTAATGGCTATTAGATGAAATTAGTGATGTTAGTGTGAACTAATAATAATATTAGTGATGATAAATAAAGAGAGCAAATTTAAGTGCATAAAATATATACATACATAACTACATATATGTACATATGTATGTATATATGTGTATATAGATATATATATATATACATGTCTATGTACATAAATACATACATATGTATGTATGCATGCATGCATGTATATATGTATGTAGTATGTATATGTACATTTATGTAGATGTATGTATGTATGTATGTATATATATATATATATATATACATACAAAAATATGTACTTCTATATTTATTTATATGTATATATATGTGCGCGCACTCACACGCACACGCGCATGCACGCACACACACGCACACACACACACACACACACACACACACACACACACACACACACACATTCAATGCTATTAGTTATTAAGGTTCATTAGCTAAAGATTAATATCAAGCCATGGACATAATCACTTCAAGCCTAAAGTTTCATAGGGTTGTATCATTCTCTAATGCTTTTCTTAGATGTTGTATAATCTAGGGATTGCTTTATATTGGCATTCCTTATTAGTCATGGGTTACCCTTATTACCAGTGGCCTCATCTTTATTTAGCACCCTTATAGGCATAAAGAGAATAGTCTATCTACTAATGAGATGGGAAAAATAAACCTCCTATTTCAAGTATGTTTATCATTATAGGTATTCACTTTTAAAGGACAATACAACATAAAAATCAATTATTAATATTTCCCATCTACCTCCTTTATTGTGATTAGACATATCATATATTTTTTATATTCAAAATTCACTAGCATAATTTTGTTTTCAAAAAGAAAGGAAATGAAGAATTAGGTTTAGAATGCATTCACCTAATTAATGGGATTCATTTGTTTGAATGCTTAATTACTCTCAACATGATCGACCAAAAGATGAGATAGTTTTTATACCACTATCCACTCACCCACTTTTATGACATTTTCATATAGCATATAAGGAGTTACAGATTAATCCTTTTCCCACTTAGTTCATTGAGACATATTTAAGCCATTGAATATGCACTCAGATTTGTTGAGTCATAGTGTGTTGTGATTATCCATCAACTAAAAAATTTATAATAAAGGCTCTATCATATTCCCCTATAGATTGGTTCATCTAATTAACCCAATTAAGGAATGTGTGGCCACCATGAAAATATATATCTCTAATGAGCAATAGATTACTATGATACTATAATCTCCTATATAATTCAAAAATATTTTTAGTTGTCATCTCATCTTTCCCTTCTTTGTGGATCAATGATACATGTTTTCATTTTTTTCCATTAAATAACTCTATCTTTCTCAAGACAGTATTGGCAACCATTAGTTACTATAACCACTTCATAAAATCACATTTAATTTATATATGGCATCCATCATGCTTTTATAAAACTTTAGTTCTTTATGGCAAATTCCTTTCTCTTCAAATTTATTTTCTCATAGGCTACATGGTCAGCTATCAATCTTATCATAATCTACTTTATTTATTTTAATGACCATGTTTTATTCTCACTACCCATATTCATATTAATTTATGACAAGCTTCCTCCCTTATGAGAGACTCTTTTATATTATTGTAAATTTTTTCCAAGTGGTTGTCCACTATGGTTTTCATTTTACATTATTTGTTTGTAGGACAATGATTCATTATGGATACTATTTAGTTTATGGATTCACCTTTATTGATCACCTTTCAATTTTCTATCATGTGGCCTTTCAATTTGAATTTTTTTGGATTATTTTTCCACCATGGTCACCATAAATTGTCTTGTAGTTGTCTCATTTGTGATCATAATTTAATTTATATTCATAGTCTCTTTTCACTTTAGTGATCATATAGCTTTGGGATTTATTTAGCTACATTTTATTTTATTATTTCCCACATGCACATGGATAATATTCCACATTAAAATAGAATGTCCTCTTGTGTTTTTTCCACCAATCCATAAAGTGTCAAGTATCCATGTGGCCAATGTGCCACATAAACTATTTACATAATAGGTGACTACCCTTATCAGTCCCACTACTAAGATCCATGTTTATTTTGGATATCGTCTGATGGATCCTCCACACTTGTTGCATCGACTCAAATAAATAAAAATGGGCCCAATTCAAACCCTTATATTTGATATATAAATAGAATTAGAACACATACATAAACCCATATTTATTCCACATAAACCAAACTCGTCATGGTGCCTATATATAACGAAGAGATATAAATAAAAACATAATATAAAATTATTATCTATCATATCCATGATTAATATGTCTTTTCCTGTGATCTAACATGAATAAATCAAAGGGTGTTTGATCAAAGCATGGTCCCTAATCATATTAAATAGATTAATAAATAGTTTCAACCCTAATAAATTATTTAACCATTGGCCTAAGCCAAAGTGATGCTAAGTAGTGTATTAGAATCTATAGCCTCTAAAATAGTATATATAACTTAAGTACATATATCTAAAAGATGTTCAAATATATCAATCTTAAGGCACCCATATTTTATTTTTCACAAAGGTCGGATATGCACCTTGAGAGTGATATATCTTGATGTCTTTTATATATGTGTATTTAAACATCCACATGTGTGGCATGTACAATTTTCATTTTGAATCCTAATGAATTTTGTGTATATTATGTTAATAATATCCTTTGATAGTTAATAAAACAATTTTCACATTCATTCAAATGTGAAAATGAGTGTGAGATATTAGAAAGTTTTTTTTTTCAATTGGGCATTAAATACATAATATTATTACAACTCCAAGAACTTGAGTCTCTTTTTCTCGAATTTTCATTAAGATTTTTTTTTCTTATTTTTATCTTGTCATTGTTATCATATAAAAATGGTGATAAAATTATGAGTCCTTAAAAGGAAATTACATGTGAGATAGTTAAAAACATTAACTACCAAATATTTTTTCCCTATATCATTATTTATTTATAAAGAGTCAACACTTTTAACTTTTGTATTATTAATTACCAAGTCAATTGTAAGCATATTTGGAACGTGTCCCCTTTATATTAATTTAATTATAATTATATGTGGAGTAATATCTTCAAATGGCATTCTAGAGTAACTGAAAAACTTTACCATAACATATGTCAATGGTTATAGTGGGGTACTTCAACATTTATGTATTATACTTATGATATATCTTAGAGGTCTATTTACATGTCATACTTCAATCCATAGTCTCAAGGTTAACATCACCATTGAATCCTTAGAAAATAATAACTCTACATCTGATTCATCATTCTAACCCAATGATAGATCGGTATTCCCTATCTTAGATGTAATACAGATCATCATTTTTGTGAATAGATGAATAGTATTATTGATTTATTCTTTGGTTTTAAGACCTAATGCACCATTATTTATTCTAGTCAATAATTTAAAATCATAAATTATCATACATGCATCTCTCATATTTTTGACAAGTGGGCAAGAACTTTTTTGGTCATCACCTTCTTCTTCCTTTCTAGATACCTTTTCAAAATTAAAAACTATTTTGAATTCTTCTCATTATAGTTTTTCATATATATTATTACTATAAGTGGTTTACTACTCATAGGGGAAAATATGCTGAATATCCTTTAAAAATGATTGATATACCTCTAAAACTCATGTTTGCATTATTATGAAACACCTAAAAAAGTTGTACATCTATGTTTCAATGCAAAATTATCTCTTCAATTAAGCTCATTTCATCAATCAATATGCATTTTATATGCCATATCTCTTATTAGAAAGTTGTGAGTCATGTTTCTTTCAATTGAATAAAATCCAAATTTGGGATTCAAAGTGTTGAATGGAACATTGAGGCACCAATATTGAATGTTATAAATCCAATTGGTGTAAGTTATAGTAGGGGACAACATTGTAAAGTTGATTTATTGATTGGTTTTGATGTTGTTTCCCTTGTGCAAAATTTAATTTGTTTCAATAGATATTGATTAATGTCAGTATCATCTCCTATTTTGAATTGTTATTTCATATATTATTTCTAACATATTAATCCATTTCATCTTGTGTTTTATTCTCTATAGTCTGTACCACATGATATATCATTATCAAATTCATTCCACAAACATTTTACATCAATATTAGCATTCGATCAATGATCCCTTTGACCTATTTCATGATTATGTTCTTGAATTTATTATCTTTCTATCTCAGTGAAAATTTTAATACAAATGAATTTATATTTACAATATTCTTCTCAGTTTATGTTGAACTTCTTGAGATGTTCATGTGAGATATGCTATCATCTCACCCACATGTTGTCTCGTTTGTGATTTGAGTTCTTCAACTGCCAATTCTACCCTCTATTTAGCATGCCTTTCTCTTTCATTCTCATTTTGACATTTTTAATATTACTCTACCATGTTTTTGTGTTCTTATCTTTGATATTGGCATGATTATTCTCTGAGATAAATTCCACTTCTATCTATTTTAAAAATTAAACCTTGGGTGAACCATATTCTTTTCACTACTCTTTTGTGCTACTTACTAAATAAATTTTATTCATTATTATTTAATTTCACTTATTGATACTTATTTATACATTTTATTTTATTTTGAATTTATAAATTTGCATCATTTAAACACTAGTTATTTAATAGTTTCGAGTGTTTTTATTTCGACATGTCATGATACTCATAGAATTAATAAAACACCACATGGTCTACAAAATTAAAGGTTAAACCCTGATTTATTAAACATTAATTATAATTTAAATAACACAAATTTAAAATATATTTTAAAAACTTAAATTTATAATCAACAATAAATAAAATAATTAAGGTTACATTATTTATGGTTTTTTGTTTATTCATAGTTTTAATAATACTAACAAAGGGTTTACTACCAAAGTAACTAAGTTTAATAAATCAATTAGGTTTATATTATTTTAAAAAATAATATAGTTTTTTATTTATTCATAGTTATCATAATACCAAAAAAAAATAATAACAAAGTAATTTACTTTAATAATCAATAAATTAAAGTTACATTATTTACAAAATAACCCATTATTTATCACTAATTTAAAACAATTTAACTACATTGATATGTATTTGCATACCAGATTGAGTCTTCAATTTTGTACCTAACTAACTCTGCACATTAGATGTTAAGGTATGAATACGATCATATTTACCTACTTTTGACATATGACACACATAGGTGTGGCCACATTGTAGGTCCTTAAGTTCACTTGTAGGGATGTGTTGACTGACTAGAAACTAGGTGATAGATATAAAAGGTTAAGTGGTCAATAAATTGAAACAATGGCATGGGCAATTTCACCACATGGAATGTCCATTCTGAATATATTTAATTTGTTGTATTATATACTATTAATCTTATTTTCTACATGAAAAATAAGAAACTTATACAAAACAACACAACCAAACCTCATAAATGAACATAATTTTTGGTTGATATAAGGTTACATATGACCCTGAATGCTTTTGCATCATATAATAACATAATTTCATACTTGTGTTTTAGTTATAATTGGATACTAGCTTATTTTAACCATGTATACAACATCTTGTTTTGTATGTACTTTTTTAACTTATATATATATATATATATATATATATATATATATATATATATATATATATATATAAAATAAAAATAAAAATTATAGAGTAGAGATTTTTTTAACTGCTTAGAACCTAGATAAATTTGAGATTAAAAAATGAATATATGCATTGAATATAACCTTATTATATCATGTTTTAAAAATATGAACCACACTAGTGAAAAAATGATATGTTGTTCCCATCCAAGACACATACACATGGGGGAAATAGTAAGAGTCCACCCCTAAGATTCCTTCCACAAGCCTTATTACCAGGACACCCTTTATTTGAATAGAAAATTACAAAAAAATAAAACTATTTTAATTACAAGAGACAAGCTCCAAACCTTACCCACATAGAAATGGAAACTATGAAGAATCATAGAAAATGGTGAAATCATCTCAGATAGGCAAGTTGGTAAATAGCTATTTCCAAGAACTGAAAGATAGTTCCATATAATAGAATTGGGTGTGACGATATAGTAGAATGGGAATTGATGACATGAGCATGAGAAGCAACATGGTTACAAGCATTAATTACCCCTGCCACTTGATGAAAATAAAATAGTCTCTTGAATTATAGCCCCCAAGAAACATTTGGCCATGCGTTAGCTTTTTAATGGTCACTATAAAAAGACTTAATGTTTAATATATAAATAATTTTAGGTTAGGAAAATATTTAGACTAATCACATCTAAGATAAATGGAAATTTATAAAATCTATAATACATTTATTTTCATAAATTATAGGGAGGAGGTAAAATTTGTCATGTGTCGTAATGCAATTAGAGAGGGAAATGGAAGCATTTAGATAGGCTATGTGTGATGGTTGTTGTCTATCGTCCAAATTTTATCTTGTTATATAATGTGACATTATTGCTATACAAAATATACATATTTAAATCATTGAGGTTTGATTATTAATCTTTTACATGCAATAACTATCAATACAATTGAAATAATCATGTATATATATATATTATGAAAATACAATACCCCCAAAAATTTTCAAATGATATTGCATTCACCTGTATATTTATATATAAATAAAAACAATACTATTATGTGAAAATTATTAATTAAAAATATATGCTAAATATAGCTATTCTAAACACTAAAAACATTATTACGTAGGGGATATTTTTTATGATCAATATTATTACATTTTAAAACAATATAATTTATATACCATTTTCAATGAAAAACATTTATATTATTAATATAAATTATTAAATTATGCTATAAATACATTCTATTAGGATTATGAATTTATGAAATAATATTTAGTTAATAAAAAAACTATTATAATGATATTGTCAATGTTGAGATACAACTTCTAAAGTGCATTCTAACAGGTAGGTTTAATGGAACTATCAAAATTTGAAAATGATGACCTACCTCTTAACAATGAACGAGACTATCTTACCGACATTTGTTAGAGATAATTTATTTCTATCAACTTAATACATATTAGAGTATATATGAAAGTTGGTAGGTGTGAATCAAATTTTTGGAGTGCACCTACTATTACTAAATTGGAATCTTCTTTTGAAAGCAATGTTGTAATTTATTTTCAATTCATGTGATATGGAGGAAGATTTGCACTAACTATTACTAATGGCATGTTTTGTGTTCATTAATAATTAATATAAGCAAGACTATCATGCCTGTACACCTATGCCAATTATTTATGTGTATATTTAACCCTAAACGGTAGATCTAAGGTGATTTCATCATTAACCCTAGATTTTAAATTAAAGAGGTATATAGAAATGAAATGTCACAAGAGTGATAATCAAAACTATAGAAAAAAATTAGATGCCAAACTCAGATATAATCATATACTAAATTTATTATGCTAAGATAGTCTAACTATAGAAATTACAACTATGCTAGATATAGAAATGACAAATAAGTTATATAATTAACTTGTTCTATTGTTAATGCAATTCTAGATCTAGAACAAGTAGAAAGCAGGTTGGAAAGAGATTATGACACAATTATCAGATTTTAGATTTGATGTTTCTAGATCTCTAGATAGTAATGTTAGACTAGGATGGTTTTGTCAATGTTACTATCTAGATTTGATGTAGGTCTCTTGTATGGAATACCTGGTAGAAAAGGATGCAGCCACCTAGATGCTTTTGAGTTTTTATTCACCTTCACTCTAGTTCATTCAGAATTGGGTCATGGACTATTGATCCTTTTGAAATGGAAAAACCCTAGTCCTTCATCTTCATTGTGACCTTAGGGAAAATGGGTTAGTGGGCATATGGTGTCAAGATACCCCAAATACCCTAATATAAGAGGGCACTGCCTACATAGCCAATAATCCAAAATAGATCCTTA
Organism: Torreya grandis; assembly: GCA_037957365.1. Classification (NCBI taxonomy): domain Eukaryota; kingdom Viridiplantae; phylum Streptophyta; class Pinopsida; order Cupressales; family Taxaceae; genus Torreya; species Torreya grandis. The sequence goes on along the minus strand of JARHVA010000901.1, from coordinate 434,229 downwards.
TTCTTATGTATTTCTCCCATATGTGTTGGATTTTGTGTGAATCATGCAATATTTGCAAAGCAATTACAATAGTGACCTAGCTTATAACTTGTAAAATTAAGATCTTGGGTTGTTATTTTTGTAATTTATACATGTAGATGTGTTGTGCCTAAGACTAATGTGGAAATAGATAAGCTCTTTTCAATTGAATGTTCTTTGATAAGAATACTTAGTATAATTCCCATATTTCCAGGTGAGGAATGAATGAGGGATGATATTGTATTTATATCAATCCCTTTGGAGTAATAACTTGCATTAAATCACTTAGGCAAACCATTATGATACATTTCATTTATAAATTAGATGACTTTAGGGCACTATACACTTGCAATGGGACATGATAGTAATGTTGACACTACAGAAAAGCAAATACACATTTAGAACTTGTAGAGATGGAAGATAATTACATTTTAAGCATTTTGGGCAAGATAGAAGACTTGGGTCATCAACATAAGACTGGTCAGACTAAGATACATAGGAAAAGGGACACAAGATAGAGCAAATGCGAGACATACAGAAGTAAAAAAAGTTTATAACAAAGAAATAATCAAGGTTTGAGTTTGCCACGTGTACAAGACTAATATGCTATATAATGGACAAGTGGGGTTGGAATAAGATTAGATGACAAATGACATATTGAAAGAAGGATTATTTGGCTTGTGAGCTAGGAATAATGTTAGTATGATGAAGAAGAATGAGGGAATAATAGATAAATAATTAGAAGGAGATTAGTAATGATGAATTAGATGAATTTGGACAAGATTAATGGTTATTAGATGAAATTAGTGATGTTAGTGTCTAATAATAATAATATTAGTGATGATAAACAAAGAGAGAAAATTTAAGTACATACAATATATACATATATGTAAATATATATGTATATGTACATACATACATATGTATGTATGTATGTATGTATGCATATGTACATTTATGTAGATAAATGTATAGATAGATAGATACATTTATAGATATACAAATATGTACATCTATATTTATGTATATGTATATATATGTACACACACACACACACACAGACACACACACATACACACACATTCAATGCTATAAGTTATTAAGGTTCATTAGCTAAGGATTAATATCAAGCCATGGACATACTAACTTCAAGCCTAAATTTTCATAGGGTTGTATCATTAGCTAATGCTTTTCTTAGATGTTATATAATCTAGGGATTGATTTATATTGGCATTCCTTATTAATCATGGGTTACCCTTATTACTAGTGGCCTCATCTTTATTTAGCACCCTTATAGTCATAAAGAGAATAGTCTATCTACTAATGAGATGGGAAACATAAACCTCCTATGTCAAGTATGTTTATCATTATAGGATATTCATTTCTAAAGGACAATACAACATAAAAATCAATTATCAATATATCCCATTTGCCTACTTTATTTTGATTAAACATATCAAATGGTTTTTTATATTCAAAATTCACTAGCATAATTTTGTTTAAAAAAAGAAAGAAAATGAAGAATTAGGTTTAGAATGCATGCATCTAATTAATGGGATTCATTGGTTTGAATGCTTAATTACTTTCAACATGATAGACCAAAAGATGAGATATTTTTTATACCACCATCCACTTGCACAATTTTATGGAATTTTCATATAACACATAAGGAGCTACAGTTTAATCCTTTTCCCACTTAGTTCATTGAGGCATATTTAAGCCATTGAATATGCACTCAGATTTTTTGAGTCATAGTGCATTGTGATATATCCATCAACTACAAAATTTATAATAAAGGCTCTATCATATTCCCCTATAGATTGGTTCATCTAATTAACCCAATTAAGGAATGTGTGGCCACCATGAAAATATATAGCTTTAATGAGCAATATATTACTATGATATTATAGTCTCTTGTAGAATTCAAAAATATTTTTAGTCACCATCTCATCTTTCCCCTCTTGGTGGATCTATGATACCCATTTGCATTTTTTATTTTTTTCCATTAAATAATTCTATCTTTCTCAAGATAGTATTGGTGACCATTAGTTACAATAACCACTTAATAAAATCACATTTAATTTATAGATGGCATCCATCATGCTTTTCTAAAACTTTAATTCTTTATGGCTAATTCCTTTCTCTTCACATTTATTTTCTCATAGGCTACATGGTCAACTATCATTCTTGTCATAATCCACATTATTTCTTTTAATATTTGAATGACCATGTTCTATTCTCACTGCCCACATTCATATTAATTTATCACAAGCTTCCTCCCTTATGAGAGACTCTTTGATATTATTTTAATTTTTTTCCAAGTGGTTGTCCACTATGGTTGTCATTTTACATTATTTGGTTGTAGGACAATTATTCATTATGGATACTATTTAGTTTATGGAGACAACTATTCAACGTGAAATCAAAATTAATTTCATTTGGTACCTCACTTACTGATATTCATAATTTGATAGGACTTTTGCACTATAATGCCAACCTTGTAACTATAAAAGTGATGCTCACTGACAATGACAAAAAATATTTGGACTCTGTGTATAACTTATAGATTGATCCAATCAATATGTATATCATTTTTTTAAAATTTAAAATTCAACATTTTATAAATTATCAGTAGTTTTCACTGATTGCATATTTTTTCATTTCCGTTATAGACAATCAACTTAAAAGGGGCCTCAAAGTTGAAAAAATATTAGACCCATTTCTGAAAGCCATGGTTTAATTTTTAATTACAATAATAGTCTTATAGGGAAGACTAGGAGAGATTCCCTTTTGCATTGTTTTTCACATTATGCATACTCTTTATAGTTTAAAATATGACTGGTCTACATTTATTTTGACTAGGATTAGATTAGAATTGAATTATGCTTGTTGCAATTAGAGTTCAATAGTTTTATGTTCCAATTTTTTTCTGGCCTTGTACTATGAGGCCTTGTATGACCTTAAAAAAACATCAATTCTAACTATGCTTCATCTAAAAATGAGCACACATTCTTTGTCTGTTGATGACCATGAGGTTAGTTTAACATTCAAATAAATCACCTAAATGGTTTAATTTATAGATTATTACAAATTTAAAACTTAATATTTCTTTGCTTGTTATAGTTAAGACTTTATGCATTTAGCACATGAAGATAAACAACTTCAAAAAGGCATTATGCTTCTAAAGGTTCTAGAAATTTTGCGTCTACAGAATCATCAATTCATTTGTTTGAAATTTTTAAATGTTTAAGACTTTATTTTGAATCATCTCCATGTATAGGTTTTCATACTTTCAAATTTCAGTGAGAAATGATGTATCATAAAAATTTAATTATTCTATTATTTTATTTATTTATTTTATTTTTACATGTGACTCTCAATTTGTTGAGCTTAAAGTTGAAGGAGTTCAACAAACTCCAAAATTTCATGTACCACAGTCTTCTCAACCACTCATTCAAGGTTTTTACATTCTAAATTTAATTTTTGAATTGAAGTTTTTTAAATTAAATATTTTATTAACTAAGTGATTACCTCTTATAGTTGAAGCCACCACCATGACTCCAAATATGACACGTACATTGGAAGACATACTCTCTCCAACTATAAGTAATAAATGTTTAATTTTAAATGAGCATTATATTTTATTTTTTATTTTCTCTTTTTAAATATAATTTTTTTTGCAGGGCACCCTCAATCTATGAGGAAAATTATGCCACCAACACTTTAATTGAACCCAATTCACACAAGAGTTAAAAGTATTTCAATTCCAGCATAGAGTAGAGGAACACTATAATTATCAGGTTTTGACTCCCTTAATTTCTCTCTCAAAGGCGTGTCTAATGCACATGGATTAACATGTTTACAACATATTGATATTGATGAGGAATATCTAGGGATTAAGAGTGGAGACCTCGGTTCTAGTGCTTTTAATCCCCATGATTTTATTCAGGTTCTAAGTGTAATTTCTCAGGATACACCTTGTACCTCTTCACCCCTGGCCACTAACTACAAGCCATATTGATTTGTCAGATGATAATAAGACTAATTTTACATTGAATAGTTTATTGTCATAAAGTATAATTTCAAATGTTAGGGAGGGTGTTTTAGATGAGATGAATGATTTAAGAATTTGATAATTTTAGGTGAAAACATTGATAAAATAAATAAATGCCAATTATCATAACTACTTATAGAGAGTAAATTTGCTTTCATTAGTTGAACATGAACCCATGAAGATTAAAAGTTTATTCAATCCAATGAAATCTAGGTCAATTTTTGTCTTTAATGATTGCAATGACAATATATTGAGTACTACATTAAATAGATTATATAATTTAAATGCGAAAGCTCAAGTATACCTTAATAAATGGGCAAGAGACATAAACCTTGTTGTAATTACAAATGTAGAGAAGGAAAAAGCTTTAGTCATTATATTTCATTTTTAATTGCAAGAAAAATAAAAAAACTAGAAAAAGGAAGCCCTGATCCTCAATTTGCATTTTAAAAATGTATAAAGAAGTTTAAATGATGACTTTACATTTAAATAAAAGCTTATTATATTAAATAAATAGAACAACACACTCAAGAAAATAATTAAGGAGCATATAATGGACCCTAATATTTTATTGAAGTAGAAAATTGATGTAGATATAAATCTTTTTTCAATATGTGATGTAATGAATGAAAAAAGATAAAATATTGAAAATATTAATTTTGTTGTAGAGGATCTTGAAATGACAGACATATTAAAGGATGGCACAAAGGAAGGGTAGGAAAGAATTTTAAAAGATGATTGTGAGAAAGTGGATGATGGGTCTTTAAAAAAAAATGATATTTTATGATGTTACAAATTGTTTATTATATTTCAAAAGATAATGTTATCTTTTAAACAATAATAGAAAATGACAATGTTAAGTTTTAATTTTTAAACATCAGTTTATTATGTTTCAATTACTCTCTTTTTATTGAGTTATGGTTCATTTTACATTTTACATGCATTGAATTGACTATGCTAGTGTTGTATATTCTAAGTTGATGTAGTTCAATAAACATGGTGATGTGGAATAAAATTATTTTTTCTATGGATTTACACTAAGCATCAATTTAAATTTGATGTGATTTCATCTTGTTCAATTATTATCATGGTTGTAGATAATGGAAAAGCTTTTGTTATGCATTCAATAATTCAATTTAATTATGAGTCTATTTTTTTGGAAAGTGAACATGTTGTACTTGTATGGAATTATTATGAACATGGAGTCCATGCAATAATTATGGTTTTCCTCTTTGGTCAATGATTTTTTTTTTCATGATGATTTAATCCAATTAAATGATGAAATTGTTTCTTGGGTTGTTATTCCTTATGAGTTTAAATTATTGATATGCATCTATTATGATGTAGGGGTTCAATAATATATGTTTTCTTCTCAATTAGGTCCTTTTATTGAATAGGCTTGTAAACTTATTTTGTCTTGGTAATTGACTTTAGTATTCATAGTTTTAAGCTATAATTTAAGGTGTAAACTATCAATATTGTGTTGCAATATATATATATATATATATATATATATATATATATATATATATATATATATATATATATATTGCAACACAATATTGATAGTTTACACCTTAAATTATAGCTTAAAACTATGAATACTAAAGTCAATTACCAAGACAAAATAAGTTTACAAGCCTATTCAATAAAAGGACCTAATTGAGAAGAAAACATATATATATACACCATTTTAAAAATTACATAAATTTTGACCCATTTGAAGAACTACTTACACAAAAGTGAAAGTTGGATGGTCAATGAATTAATCATTAAGGTTTGGAAAACATTTATTAAGAAAATGACAATATTATCAAAAAAATTTATGAATTAAATATTTAAAATGTTTTAAAATAGAAAAAATGATATTAAATTAGATTTCATAAAATAATAATTTTAATAAATATTAAACTAAAATTTAGGTAGCTAAAACAATCCTCAATAAACTTGTTCATTGCAAGTGACATTTACATTTGTCATGTTAGTTCCATATTTAGTGTTAATATTTACATCCTCTCTATGTTCATCATATTACTGATGCCTCTTCTTTCATTTAGAGAACTTCATGTTCTTAGAGCTATTTCATAAAGAAACATGTCCACAACATAATGTGAAACATATAATCTTAAATATGTGTCTAGATTTTTGTTCAGTATATTCCAAAATTTTGACTTAATGAAAGATAATGCAATAAATACTCTTTCATCTTCCACTGAGCTCAAAATAATTATTTGACAAAGTTAATATAATTAAAAATATTCACTAATAATTTTTAGTTTGATGCTATTAGGATAACATTTTTTCCATAGTCGTGTAATTGCACCATTTTCTGTTGGTTCACTTAGACACTGATATTGATTAACAATTGTAATTCCAAAATGTCAGTAAATATTTCCTCAAAACATATTTAATTTTAACTCCATTGACCTCTACATATTTATTAAAGTGTTTAATAAGAGAATCCATGTATTTTTACAATAAATTGATCATCAATTGTTGACCATTATCACTGTTTTAAAATATGGGATTTACAATTGCCATGGCCTCCAAAAAATCATCCCACATATAAGTTTTATGAAGTTCAAATCAATTTTATTTATGTTTCAGATATAACAATATCATATAAAAGATGTGTTACATGTGCTTTTTCAGTTTCAACTCCCATAAAATCAAATATTATGTAGAAAGCATGTATTGATATCTCCTTACCATTAACGATGACACAAAAGTAATCATTGATATTAAATTTCAAATAGATTTCAAGATTCTTTAAATCTTTCAAAATATGTCAACTTCTAAAAATTAGTGCTTGAATCTTTTCATTCAATGTGTACAATATATCTAGATATTAACATACTACTTTTCTCAACCGTATGAAGTCAAAAATATATATGAATCTCTTCTAATCATGTTTTATTAAACAATTGATTTCTTTCAACATTGATAGAGTTACACATAATGTCAATATTGTTTCCAAATCTATTAACTAGTGTAATAGATCTTTTACCTTGTCAACTTCCGTATGGTATTTATACATGAAACCTACTAGTGATGGATATTCTTAAAAAAATTATACATATGGGTTCATACATAGAAATCCATCTTGTATCAACATTTTTTAGAAATCTTTACCATCAATCACTCCTATCATAAATTTTTGAAACTCCAAAAATATTTATAGATTGCTTTACATATAAGCATGCAAGTCATGAATGAACTCTTCCACTTTTGCGATATTAGCAAATATGCTCATAATTTTGTATGGAAAATTCATCTTATAAACCATATAATGAATCAGTCATACATGGGATAGCTATTATTTGAATTTGAACACATAAAAAATTTCTATGCCCTTGCATTATCGATGCACCATCAACCCTAACACAACCAACTTGGTAATTATTTCATAATCACCCATCTCATATTTATCTTTCAAGATGAAACTAATTTGTGAAGGTTTTCAGCATTATAATTTTATACCATTTTATGAAAAACTAATAGATGAGGTAACCTTGAATAGTTCTCAAAAGTATAAATATGCATGCAAACTCATGATGTGTTGTCAATTATTGTGACCTCATTAATGGACACTGAGATAAATAGTAAATTTTGAAATTTTATATCAAATCCTCCTTCTCAACCATTTTTGGACATTTTGTCATTTCTCAATCACTGCTATTTGATCAATATGATTGCGGAATATCAAGAAATATATTATGTTGAGATAAAATATTATAACCTAAAAAATTATAAATAGGGTTACCTTTTTTTAAAATCTGGTATATAGTAGACAATTATTTATTTTTGGCCTTTAGATTAGAGTGCATAAATTTTCTAAATTGAGCTATAATTGTTCACCCTTTCTCAATAAGATATTTTTAATGTTTCTAAATATTTTCATAATCACGTGCATATATTATATGCATGCATTATTCTATATTTTTCCATATGTGTGTTCTTATTATTTATCCCTCTATGTGCTTCATTGACACATATTTTCTCATAATGTTTCTCAATTATGTCCAACTTAAGTTTCATTCTATGTTCTTTTCCTGATTTATAACTACATATTATACATCTACATTTTGTTGGAATATCATAATTATTTGAAGGCTCTATGGGTTCAATGAAGGGAATATCATGCTCTTTTAGGGCATCTATGTTTAGACCACATGAGCGAGAAAGGGTTAAAGGTAAAAATAAAACATGAGTTACTTCTTGATTTAAAATCTTTAAATTTGGATTTCTCTAAGCATTATGTTTTTAGGAAATAAAGTAGATGAAATTTTAGTGTAGGAACTCATGTAAGTAAAGGTATTCTTGACTATGTTCTTTTGGATATTTGGGGTCCAACCTCTATAATTTTGTATGGAGGATCATTATATTTTATTACTTTTATAGATGATTACTCTATAAAAATATGGGTTTACTATCTAAAAATAGAGTATGATGTTTTTAGTGTATTTAATCAATTTAGAGATTTGATTGAGAAAAAAATTGGTAGGTTAATCAAATGTTTAAGAACTTATAATGGAGGCAATTTCACATCCTTGGAGTTTCATAAATATTACAAGGAAGATGGGATTTAAAGGCATAAAACCACTAGCTATACATCGCAACAAATAAGGTTATTGAATGGATGAATAAGACTCTTCTAGAGAGATCAAAGAGCATGCTTAGTAATGCAAATTTAGATAAGCATTTATGGCCTTAAGCAGTTTGTACAACATGCTATCTAGTAAATCACTAAAAATCAGTTGTAATAGATTGTAAGATTCTTGAAGAGGTATAGATAGGTCATCCATTTGATTATTTAGATTTCAATTTTTTTGGTCTTAATGCTTATGTTATTACTAATAAGAATTAATGTTCAAAGTTAGACCCAAGATTTCATAATTGTAGAATTTTAAATAAAATTAAATCATAGCTAAATGTATGCAATATTCATAATACATAAGAAATAAGAATTGCAAAAATAAAAAATACTTATTCTTCGAAAGCTTGGAATCATTCTCCTTCTTGAAAATAAAGATCAATTACAATGTATTAATAGAATTGCATGTGAACATGCTTTTCTAATTATTGAATAAAATATTTTAAATTTACCTAAATAATAATTTGCGTGTAATATCAACTAAAACTAACTCTAACCTTTCTAAGGCTTTATTTTTTATAAAAAATATATTGACTAAAAATTAACTAACTATCTAAATTTAGCCCCACAAAAACTATTCATGCAAACTAAATTTACACTAATAGTCTAAAAATAGCATTGAGTGAACTGCACTTCAGCATCACTTTTTAACATACTCCCCCTTGATGCTGAGTGGGCTCACAATTTGATCTTTGAGTGTCAAAAATTGATCTATTACAACTGCTTTCGTTAAGATATCTGCCATTTGTTCTTTAGTGTTGACGTATTTCAATTTTACTACCTTCATCTGCACTAAATCTCAAATAAAATGATGCTTTAAATCAAGATGTTTTGTCCTATTGTGATGGACTAGATTCTTGGCCAATTTAATAGCACTAATGCTATCACAAAAAAAACTATGGACTGAACGTGAATCTCTCTAATTTCTTCAAGAAGTTTTCTAAGCCATAATGCTTGTGTACCTGCTGAAGTGACTGCAACATACTCTACTTCTGTAGAAGAAAGGGCAACTATACTTTGCTTTTTTGAGCTCCAAGTAATCAAATCAGAACCAAAAGAGAAAAAATTCCCAGATGTTAAATTTTAGTTATCCAAACTACCTCCCCAATCATAATCACTAAAACCAACAAGATTGAACCTTTTAGAAGTGTAGTAATGAATACCAAAATCTAGAGTGCCTTTGACATACCTCAAAATTCTCTTGACTGTCTTCATATGTATTTATGATGGCTCTACCATGTACCTTGAAACAAGTGAAACTGAATAAGCAATATCAGGTCTTTTATGAGTTAAAAACATTCATCTTCCAACAATACTTCTATAGGCTGTCTCATCAACTCTTTCAACACCATCATCTCTACACAACATAACTCCATGAGCAACTGGAGTGGAGACTAATTTACAATCAACCATATCAAATTTCTTCAAAATATCTTTAGCATACTTTGTTTGACAAATAAAATTTTTATTCTCCCTTTGATAAACCTCCATTCCTAAAAAATATTTCATGAGGTCTAAATCTTTCATCTCAAATTCATTCATCATGGAATCTTTGAATTCATCCTTCATCATAGAACTGATACCCATATACAACAAGTCATCAACATATAAACTTATAATGAGATTATCATTAACTTCTTGTTTGTAGTAAAGGGTAGGTTCACTCTTACTTCTTTGAAAGCCATTCTCTTGAAAATATCCATCAATCCTAGCATACCATCCTCTTGGTGCTTGTTTGAGGCCACACAAAACCTTTTTTTAACTTGTAGACATAATTTTCTTTTCCTTTCACTTCAAAACCTTATGGCTATTCCACATATACTTCTTCTTCTAAGTACCCATTCAAGAAGGCACTTTTCATATCCATATGATGGATGCTCTAATTCTTTTGAGCTGTTAATGAAATCAGCATTCTAATGGTCCCTTGTCTTGCTACTGGTGTAAATGTCTCTTCATAATCAATGCCATACTTTTGTGTGAATCCTTTAGGAATTAATCTCGCCTTATGCCTTTTAGCACTTCCATCACTATTACACTTAGTCTTATAGACCCATTTGGTGCCAATCTTCTTCTTGTTATGTGGAAACTTTGTAAGCTCCCAAGTGTCATTCCTATGAATAGAATCCATCTCTTCTTGCATTGCTTGCATCCAAACTTCATTAGTATATGCATCTTCAAAACATGATTGTTCAAAATTAGCATTGGTAAGTAAAGCAAAATTTAGTGTCTCACCTCTTGGATTTTCTTCATGTGGTTGATTTGAACTCTTTTGATAAATGTCACTCAATCTTCTTACCTTCCTTGGAGAACTAGGACTTGAATTTGGAATTACACTTGGAATTGAACAACTAGATGAGGGGTTACTTGGTAGATTTGTAACACTTGGAAAATAAATATTAGTGGGCTGCCCATGATCAATATTATCCATAATAACTTCATTTACAACAAATTTTGACTTCTCCATATGGCCTTTTTGATGACCATAAACTCCTCCTTCATAAAAAATCACATCTCTTAACACAATAAGTCTATTAGTGAGAGGATTATATAACCTGTAAGCCTTACTTTCCTCACTATATCCAAAAGAAATATATGACTCACTTTTGGAATCTAACTTTTGCCTCTTTTGATCAGGAACATGATCATAGGCTAAGCAACCAAAAACTTTAAAATAATTAACATTTGGCTTTTTCTCATACTAGGCTTCATATGGAGTCATCCTGTCAAGTGCACTAGTGGGACTCCGATTGAGAATATATACTGCTGCAACAACTACACCTCCCCAAAAAAAATTGCTTAATCCTTTTATTTGTAGCATGCTTCATACCATCTCCACCACTGTATGATTCTTCTTTTTAGCTACACCATTTTGTTGAGGTGTGTATGTAGTGGTGAGTTGTCTTCTGATGCAATGCATATCACAATAACCTTGAAAGGCTTCTGAACAAAATTCTCCTCCATGATCAGTCCTTAAGCATTTGATTTTGCACCCTTTGTCATTTTCTACAAGGGATCTAAACCTCTTAAATGTCTTAAGAGCTTCACCTTTGCTCTTCAAAAAATAAACTCAACACTGTCATGAGTAATCATCAATAAAAGTATTGAAATATGATGACTTACCCAAACTCTTTGTATGCATAGGACCACAAATGTCTAAATGAACTAACTAGAGTGGATAATGAACCCTCCATGCATTGCCTTTTGAAAATTTCTCTCTTGCATGTTTTCCTTTAGTAAATCCTTCACAAACTTCCTTGTGCTCTTCAACCTTAGGGAAACTAGAAACTAATGCTTTTGATGTTAGAATTTTCAAACTATGAAAATTTAAATGTCCATACCTGAGATGCCACAACCAACTTGTATGCTCATATGCCATATTGACAAGGTTCTTGTTATGTTCACCAAACTTCAATGGGAACATCTTATTCTTTGTGATAGGCACAACTGTTACCACCCTATTTCCTTAATTCTTATCATAAATTATACATTGTTAATTTTTAAATACAACTTTATAATTCTTCTCACATAATTTTTCAATACTCAACAATTTATGCTTTAACTTTGGAGTGTAATAAATGTCTTTAACACTCTTCATACCTTCTTTTGTATGGACTTCCATAGTTCCTTTTGCAGCAACCTCCAATGATTTTTCATCACCAAGCTTGATCTTGGATTTAAAACTTTCATCCATTATAGAAAAAAGTTTTTTATTCCTTGACATGTGGTTAGAACATCCTGAATCTAAATACCAAATATTTTTAGAAATATTTTCAGCTTTGTCATAAGATAAAAATAAATTATCTAGATTATTCTCATCACCTTCTTGAGCATAATGAATGCTTTTATCATTATCAACTTATTTTAATCTACACTCATAATTAAAGTGGCCATACCTATTACAATGATAACACTGGATATTATTTTCATCAAATCGGCCTCTACCTCTTGCTTTGAAACCACCTCTTCCTCGAAAACCACCTCTACCTCTATTTCTCTTGAGTAATCTTGATTTTGGACTCTACCTTGGCCTTGATTACTTTCGATGCTACTATTGACATCTTCATTCTTTGTGATTTGTAATTTGGAGGAAAAAGCTTTCTCATCACTTTTCCCAAATGAATCTCTCAATCTTTCTTCATGAGACATCAAAGATCAAACTAGATGATCAAATTGAAGGGTAGACAAATTCTTGCTTTCTTCTATGATTATGGAAACATGGTTCCACCTTGCTGTGAGAGTCCTCAACACCTTTTTGATCACAACCTCATTGTTCACAATTTCACCAAGTGTAGCCATCTTATTGACCACATCTTTTACTCTGACACAATAGGTACTCACACTTTCAACTTCTTGCATCTTCTTCTCAAATTCTCTCTTCAATGTCTATAACTTGACAACTTTGATTTGATCACTACCTTGGTAAGCTTTTTTTAGAGTCTTCCAAGCATCCTCTACTGTCTTTTCTCTTGCAATTCGTGGAAATAGGCTCTTATCTAGAACTATTTAAATATGAAATAAGGCTTGAGAATTCTTCTTCTTAGCCTCCTTCGCTATTTTATCATTTGTTGTGAGGGCATTCCAATCAACGGGCTCTATATAACCTGATTCAATAATTTCCCACAAATTTTTTCCTATCAAAAAAGTCATCATTTTGATACACCAATAATCATACTCATTTCCATCAAATTCTGGAATGGGCAAGGAGTTAGAATTTGACATGATAAATTCTTGGCAAAATTCCAACTACTAAATCTTTAACGCAAAAGAAAAAATACCTGCTCTGATTCCAAATGTAGAATTTTAAATAAAATTAAATCACAGCCAAATATATGCAATATTCATAATACAAAAGAAATAAGAATTGCAAAAATAAAAAATAATTCTTCAAAAACTTGGAATCATTCTCCTTCTTCTTGAAAATAAAGATTAATTACAATGTATTAATAGAATTGCATGTGAACATGCTTTTCTAATTATTGAATAAAATATTTTAAATTTATCTAAATAATAATTTGCATGTAATATCAACTAAAACTAACTCTAGCCTTTCTAAGGCTTTATTTTTTCTAAAAAATATATTAACTAAAAATTAACTCACTGTTTAAATTTAGTTCCACAAAAACTGTTCATGCAAATTAAATTTACACCAATAGTCTAAAAATAGCACTGAGTGCACTGCACTTCAGCATCACTTTTCAACAAAAATTACATCTTTATTGAGTATTGCAATTTTTTTTTAAATGTTTGATTCTTGGATGTAATCAATGAATGGTTTCAGTGCATTGCAGGAAGGTGCGATCCAAACTCACATTTTCCATATTTTGTCATATTTTTGCTCTAGATTTGTTGGGGTGCGTACATATTCTTGCCTTCACTATCTTGTATCTCTATTATTATAATTCACATCCATTGAAGAGCATGGAATGTAATTGCAGGCCTGTAATCGACCACAATTTTTATTACGTGGGTCTGAAACACACTTCTCCTACTTTTGGGTGTGCAATGAGTAACTTGCGCCCTGCCATGACTTTTGTATTGGCTCTCATTTTCAGGTAATAGCATCACTATATTTACTCCTAAATACTGATCTGCCAGGATATTTCATGCATTCATATTGTATTATTGCTGGTGTAGAATGGAGAAAATAAAAATTGGACGGATACGTAGTCAAAGATAGTGGGAAAAATATTGTGAGTAGGGGAGCAATGGTGATGTTGTTCCCATGCCTTGGTCTTCACATGAACATCACCACCAAGCCTCAAATGTTGCCGCTACCGCCTCTAGTAGAGATCGGATCAAAGGCTGCCTGTGTTTAGTTGTTGCAACCCTCACTTGGGTAGCCTTGTTTGTTCTTCAGGTAATTAATCACTAATAATCATCCTCTTTAATCTCTGCTTTTAAGTCTTCTGGAGCAACGCACGGCTTTCACCATTTTTACTTTCACCAACGACACCATATTGTTAATGGAGCCATTATCAACTGTTGTCCGTGGTCTGAGCTTTATGTCCAAAATTGTCACTCATCTGAGATGTCTGCCAGCTATCCCAGTCAAAAATTGTCCTTGATCTGAGCTATGAGACAGCTATTCGAATAAACATCTTTATGATGTCATTAAAAATGTTAAATGGCGTTTAAATACATTGCCAAACAGTTTTATTTTAATGTATTGGTGTGAACTTATATTTATAAATTAATTAATTAATTTATTTTTTTAAAATATTTAAATAATTATTAAATTATAAAACATAAAATCTCACCCCAAAAAAACTTAACATCTAATACATATAACTGCTCGCTACAAAACGAGTGCTTCGCTACAACAAAATAAAGCAGAAGTAGACATATTTATTGCAGGCATTTGCCGCGGAAATGATGCTTCTGTTTATTGTAATTGCCATTCTAGGAACTAAGATTCATTAAACCATTTTTGCGTACTTAATAAAGCCCAGATGGGTGCTGTTACCAAGCTGCTGCAGAGTACCCACGCTCTGTGTAAGGAAGCATGTGGACGACTCCTCGTAATAAAAGAAAGCCGCGCATTTACAGTCACTCGAGCATCTCCTCCTGCATTCTTCCACCTTTATTTTCCCGACCCCTGCAACAAATTTGCTGCTGAAATGCTCGGCTCCCACCAGTTTATAAAAATCAACAGCAACACTGCTACTGTTGCAGCTGGGCAGCGATGGGGGAGAGCATTTGTTATTCCACCCTTTGAGCCCGTCAGGCTGAGGACACGCCACGCATTGACTGTATTCGCACAGTCCAAAGGAACCGCACTTCCTTGGCAGGCCGCACCCCGAAAACTCCCCGCACTTAAATCGCTCATATGTGATGTCCCACGTATTATAATCTATTTCGTTAGTGTAAGTATACATTCTCAGATTGCCGTCCCAGTCCAGCCTGACGAACGATAATGTGGTGTTAAATCTGGGTGTGTTGAAGCTGTAGAAAGCGGTGGGGATTTCGTCGGAAGTGTATTTGGAGAGCTGTGGTGACCTCATTTGCGGGGGAGCGTTGAAATTGGCGAGGCGCATTTCCATCATCTGCCGGAAGCCATTTTCGGCTTCGGGGTCGCTGAGAAAGGTAATGCTTGCCAGTGGCCGCTTGCAGGCGCGTGTGATGGAGAACAAGTCCTTTATTTTGTTGTCGTAGTAGCTCAGAGTGTTGTAGGGCAGAGGCGTGGGGAAACTGGCGTAAAGTGCAAAGCCGCCTGCTTCCATTACGAAACTGTAAGACCCCTCCGACCCGTCCATTTCCGAGGTCCGGCTGACCAGTTTCTTCACTCCGCCTATCTTTAACGACTGCCCTACCAGAAGAGTGTCTGAATTCAATCATATCAATCATAATTCCTTCAACTACAGTTGCGTGTCTGAATTCAATCATATCAGCCGCCAGCCATGGTCAACACAAAACGTGTACCTTTTGCCTTGCTTATTCAAATCAAGATTACCTTACGAACGTACTTAAACATTTTAACAGTAAATACACTTAATTTTTTTTAATTGAAATTTTGTTTTTATACTGATTAAGTATATAGAATGTTTTTATGATTTAAATGTTAAGGATTGAGGGATATATATTATCCCAAATTTATTTAGGTATAATTTTAGTTTCATTTTTTTTAAATTTAGTGGGATTTATATTTTAATGAATGGTTAGATAACACTTTTTACACCATCATCCTTACCATTAGAATACAACTGTTAGAGTTAAGAGAGCATGAAACAACAAGAACTTAAACAAATAAACAAGAACTGAACCCAATTGCTACAGCGATCTCTTAAAAAATAAGATTTTATTGATCTTCAATTTTCCTTGCTTACAATGCTGCACCCAAGGCGTCTTTGAATATAATTGAATCCAAAAATAATTGAAAATAAACTGCATGACTAACTAAAATTAACTCCATGCTAACTGAGACTAAATTGCTTCTCTAACAGTTTAACTAACTGTTTGTTAACTAACTGTCAGTTAACTAACTGAATGCTAACTGTTCGTTTACTAACTGATTGCTTAACTGCAGCTAACTGCTTGCATGTATAGAAATTATCTTGAGTTTCTAACACTCCCCCTTAATTTCTACCACTTACAATTTTAGCATTTACAATGGTTAAATTTTGTCTCAAATAATCAAAGGTCTCTTTTGCTAATGCCTTTGTAAATACATCTACAATTTGATCTTCAGATCTGTAGAAGTCCAGATGGATTTCTCCATTATTCAATAACTCTCTGATAAAGTGAAATCTTGTATCAATGTGCTTGCTCCTCTTGTGAAACACATGATTTTTTGATAATGCAATTGCTGATTTAAAAGTGTCTAGAGACAAATTTCCAGTAAAAATCAAATCATCAACATATAAACACACAATCAAAATCTGACCTTCTTTGTTAATTTTTGTGTACAAAGTAGGCTCACTATTGCTTCTGTTGAATCCATTGTTTAACATATATGAATCAATCCTGCTATACCATGTTCTTGGTGCTTGCTTAAGACCATAAAGAGCCTTCTTCAATCTATAAAACGTTTCTTCATGTCCTTGTACTTCATAATCTGTGGGTTGTTTCACATACACGTTTTCATCTAAAAAACCATTCAAGAAAGCTGATTTTACATCCATTTGATATGCATACCAATTATTTTGAGCAGCTATTGTTAAAACCATTCTAACAGTATTCAGTCTAGCAACTGGTGCAAATGTTTCATTATAATCAACTCCATGTTCTTATGCAAAACCTTTTGCTACTAACTTTGCCTTGTGCTTTTCAACATTTTCATCTGCATCAAATTTAGTCTTATAAACCCATTTGACTCCAATACAATCCTTACTTTCAAGTAAAATAGTTAGATCCCATGTTTGATTTCTTTCAATAGCATTCAACTCTTAATCAATTGCTTTTAGTCAATGTTCGTCATTAACTGCTTCTTCATAATACATAGGATCATGAGTGAAAAGAGTAAAATTTGAAACCAAATCTAATTTCTCTTCTTCTTGATTATAAATCTCATTCAAATTTCTCATTTTTTTACCTTTAAATTTTGATATTAAAGTAGCAAGAGTTGGATCTGATTCATCACTTGTGAATTTGGAGTAGGGTGACACGCATGACTAGATGATTCACCTTGTTCAAAACTCCTAGGTGTTCTTATTGGAGTGCTTGTTCCTGCTTGTGGAGAGGATTGATCTCCTTACAAATTTTGTTCTTCTTCAGATTCTTCTTCATTCTGTGGAATTGGTGCTCCAATTGTGATGGTGCTACCATCCCATGCTTCTTCTTCCTTAAATTCAACATCTCTGCTAATAATCACTTGCTTTGAAATAGAGTTATACAACTTATAAGCCTTTGACTCTTCACTATAGCCAATAAAAATGCATTTTTCACCTCTATCATCAAGTTTTCTTCTCAATTTAGATGGTATAAGAGAATATGCTATATAACCAAATTTTTTGAAATGATGTACACGATATTTCTTACGACTCCACGCTTCTTGTGGAATTTTATCTCTGACACTCTTTGTTGGGCTTCTGTTCAGAATATACACTGCACATGCTACTGCTTCTGCCTAATATTCATTTGACAAGTGTTTGGCTTTCAACATGCTTCTTGCCATCTCCATTATTGTTCTATTCTTTCTTTTTGCTATAGCATTCTGCTGTGGTGTGTACCTTGTAGTCAAATGTCTTTTGATGCCATGATATCTGCAAAAATCTTGAAATTGATTAGACATATATTCACCTCCTCTATCTGATCTAAGGACCTTGATATAATGGCCACTCTGCTTTTCAACCATTGCCTTGAATTCTTTAAACTTTCCAAAGGCTTCAGACTTATTTTTGAGAAAGTATATCCATGTCTTTCTGCTAAAGTCATCAATGAAGGTTAGAAAATAAGTACTAACTCCAAGTGATGTAACTTGCATTGGTCCACATAAATCACTATGGACTAGCTCCAATATTACCTTAGCTCTATATGAGGCTCCTACTGAAAAGCTCTCTCTATGCTGTTTTGCCTGAATACAACTATCACATGAACTTCCTAGCTATTCTATTGCTGGTAATCCCTTCACCATATTTTTCTTCTGTAACAAATTTAAACCTCCAAAATGTAAATGTCCATACCTTAAGTGCCATAGCCATGATTGATCTAGATGCATGTTTTTGAAGTGGGCTTCCTCTTCTCCTTGGATGCACTGAATATGAAGAGGGAACATCTGATTCTTGGTCATCTCCACTTTACCTATCAACCTGTGACTTGGAAACTTGTCCAATATTGTGCAAACATTATCCATAAAAGATATTCTGTAACCTTTCTGTACTAACTGACCAACACTCAAAAGATTATGTTTAAGTCCAGGTACAAAATAAACATGAGGTATAAACCTTCTTTCACCATTCTTAGCCAAAACATTTATGACACCTTTACCCATGACATCTACTGTGATATCATTTCCTAATTTAACTTTTGATTTTACAGAATCATCAAGACTAGCAAAAAATTCTTTATTCCCTGTCATATGATTACTGCATCCACTATCTAAGAACCAAATATCTCTAGCTTTTTCTTGAGTAACATTACAAGTAAGAAATAAGCTTCCAAGATTAGAACTAGATTCACCTGGATTGGAACTAGATTCACCTATGTAATTAGCATTCTGCTTGTACACATATCCTTGTTTACTTCTACAGTCACTTGCATAATGACCATATTTCTTACAGTAATAACATTGAATATTAGATTTATCAAACCTCTGTGAACCTTGCTAGAAGTGATTGTTGCCACCTCCTCTACTGCTGTAGTTTTGATTACTATTCTCACCTTCATCTGGATTGTTCCTTCCATATCTGCCTCTGCCTCTTCCTCTGAAGTTTGACCTGGCTCTTCCTCTTCCTTTGCCAAATGATACCTGTGACTTGAAAACATTCTCAAGTGAAGTATTGTTATTCCTATTCATTCTGGATTCATGAGTTAACAAAGAACCCATTAATTCATCTACAGATAACGGTTCCAAATCCTTGGTTTCCTCAATAGCTACAACTATTGCATCAAATTTACTGAGTAAACATCTGAGTATTTTTTCTATGATCTTCTGATCTGTGATAGATTCTCTATTAGATCTAATTTGATTCACTATATTCAACACTTGACCCATAAACTTGTCTATTGAATCTGAATCATTCATTGGCAAATTTTCAAAACTTCTCCTAAGAGATTGCAATTTAGCAATTTTTACCTTTGTATTACCTCTATAGGTAGTCTCCAAGATTTTCCATGCCTCTCTGGATCTTGTTGCTGCTGCAACTCTAGAAAAAATAGATTCATCCAATGCTTGTTGGATGAGAAATAAATCTTTTACATCTTTTTTCTTGTTCTCTTTACGCTCGTCCTTTTGTGCTCGATTTAATCCCAGATGGGCTGCCTCATCCTGTAGTTCTACAAAACCACTCTCTACCAAATCCCAAATATCTTGTGAGAAAAATAAAGTTCGCATCTTAATTTCTCAAAAACCATAATTCTTACCATTGAAAATGGGAATTTGAGGCTATGAAATACTGTTATTTGCTAACATGTCTCACGCTGAAATGGCTTTTTAGTTTGCTATTTCTGAAACACAGTTGTTGACGTCGATTAAACTACTGACATTGGTCAAGCGATAGTGCCGATGTCGGTTCTGTTGTCGATGTCAGTCTGAGTGTCGATTGACGTCGATTAAACTATAGATGTCGATTGCTGCACTGCCTACTGGCAATTACTGCACTTTTCCTTCACGCTTTAGATTGTGACTGTTTCACTCTCCTTTCTTCTTAGCACCTCCCTACAGGATGCTTTCCTAACCAGGCTCTGATACCAATTTGTTAGAATCAAGAGAGCATGAAAAAATAAGAACTGAATCCAATTGCTACAACAATCTCTTGAAAAATAAGATTTTATTGATCTTTAATTTTCCTTGCTTACAATGCTGCACCCAAGGCATCTTTAAATAGAATTGAATCCAAAAATAACTGAAAATAAACTACATGACTAACTAAAATTAACTCCATGCTAACTGAGACTAAATTGCTTCTCTAACAGTTTAACTAACTGATTCCTAACTATCAGTTAACTAACTGAATGCTTATTGTTAGTTTACTAACTGAATGCTTAACTTCAGCTAACTGCTTGCATGTATAGAAATTATCTTGTGTTTCTAACAACAACCCACTTAATTACATCTAATTTTTTAAAAAAACTATATAAAATAAAAACTAAAATTTCAACTGAATCTCAAAAATATAGTAAATATATATTTACAGGAGAGGGAGGCATTTATACTAAGATGAACTCAGTGTAGATTCATCTACAGATTTTTTATACTATTTTAAATGCGTAACAGTTAATAAGAGTTTACACACTGATCAATCTTTAGTTTTTCCTGTCCACATGGTTATCAATGATAATTTATCCACATAAACTATTGGTGAAGTCCACTACTTTGTAAAGTTTAATAAATTTTAGCAGGTTTGACAACTGTCTCTCTTTAATTTCACACTCCCTGTTTGACTAGCAGAGAGTGTTCCACAAGTCATGATTCGAACCATCTAATTCATCTATGTGTTTCCAACATGGTTTAAGGCCCTTTCTATGCACATATCAGTCAAAATCCACATTGAAGCCAAGAGCAAGTAAATGTTTTCTCTGAGTTCGGGAAGAAAATGCTTATTTCTCTTCTTCCCACTACACAAACCGATTGATTGAAGTCCTAAAAATAGAAACACAAAAAGAATCAAATACCCACATGACATGTGACAGGAAAATACCAAAGTTTGCGTGGATGTAAAAATATTTCCTTGCGTAATAATCCATTACAGGAATAACTAACAAGAGAGAGGAGAGGAAAGGTTTGTAACTTCCAACTCAAAAAGAATAAAGAGATGGAGACGGAGACCCACATCATCATGGGAGCTTGTCTTTCCTCTCCACCTGTTAAACAATAAATGCCATATAAACATGGAAAAGGTGGGTGAACTGACCCCCATGTAATGTTTGTGTGTACCTTCAACACTTGTTCACCAAAAATTAAAATAAAAAATAAAAAATGCACAAAAATAAATTAATAGAGGTATGTAAAATGAATATATCAAGGTAGCTGCTACATACTGCACTATGCATGCTTGTTTATGGATTTAATAATAACACCTAAAGTAATTGTATTTTTTGTAGTATTCCCTAATAATGAAATGTTTTACCACCTTAAGTTTTATATATTAGATGGACAAATTTAAAAAACTAGCCTTCCCCATCCCAAAAAAAATGATTACCTTGTGTGTTTGCCCTGCACATAAACCAAATTTTCTAGTTTGAATCTCTGTGATCCACTCTCTCGCCAACTAGACTAGATTCTCAACAATTTCTTAGGCAACTCCATTCTTTAACCATGAAAAATTTGTGAAATCAAATTTTGTTAGCTTACTTTGCAAATATAATTTTTTATTGTCATCAAGGAATATCACTTCCTTGGATGCCATAAAAATATATCATATATATGGTACAATTATACTACAAATCAAACCAAAAATTATAATGGAAATCAAAGTGAAAATTATACTGTAAATCAGAGTGTATAGAGAAACAATTTCCTTCATAACTTGGAAATTTTTACCTCTGCATGCTTATTGATTAACCAACATTAAAAACAAACAAAATTTACAAAAGGGGGGGGGAAAGATATACGTAAATACGTGGGTTTCTAAATCCCAACGTTAATATAAATATGCATTTTATATTTTTTCATCGATATTCCCTATGCAAGGAATTCATTGCCATTATTTACCATTCCAAAAATTACTTCGACCTCACCTTAAATTTGCTAGCCATGCATCCAATCAGTTGAATGAGTTGAATATTTTGAGGGATGTGTTGCTTCAACATCCCTAACTACATTCATGGAGTTGGTCTTCCTTGATCAAATGAATGGTGAGATTTCTTTGCACAGTGATTTGAGTAAATGCAAGTCTGAACTGTCAAAGTGGTGAAAAGAGAATCATTGTGAAGCTGGTGTGTCGGTCCCAAGTTTATGTGGACCATGCACACGTGTCTATGCAAGTGTTGGGTGGGTGTTTATGAGTAGTTCTGTCAGTCTCAGATTTTGTGAAGTAAAGGTGGGTTTATCCTAGGTAGAGAGTAATCAAACTTGGGGAGGGAATTGTTCATTGTAATCATTGAAGTGGTTCCAAGCATTATTAGCTGAGCCCAACTCGGTGGTTATTGTGTATGTTGGCCAGTTGGCCCATTTATTATACTTTGGACTAGATTATCTTGAAGAGTTAATAAAATACATGTTACTCCCAATTCTCTTGCATTGTGTGAATGCTCATGTGTGTTGAGTCAATTTCTTGATCTTTGCAAGTGTGTGTTTTTCTTTCCACTGCTAATCCTTTCTTTATACAAGTTATTGTCCACTATGTTTATGGATGAACTTGTGCAGGTAAACACTGAAGGCATAGTACATAGTTCTTGTGAATCCTATCGCAATGAGGGATTCTAGGTTAGAACAAGCAGTACCACACAGCCCAACCAGCTTTAGAGAGCTGGCCCCATGACAGTTGGTACTAGAGCACACGGTTTATGTTTTGTGGGATTATGTTTACCTAAAGCTAAATAATCTTTTGCCTTCCCCTGTCGAGTCAGTCCAGTGTTGTTTGGTTATGTCTAAGTCAGTATTACTAGAGATCTATCTAGGATGTTTCTCAAGAAAGTGGGCAGTAGGGGTCGAAAGTAGGGTCAGGGAAAAGGTGAAGGTGGTGGTAGTTGCCACATTGGTAAGGTGAAAGTGGCTGCAATGGGTGAAGGCCTTATTGAGGAGTTGGTGCCCAGTTCCAATTGATGGAGGATCATGTGGGTATAAGATTCAATGAGTTTGAAGAGAAGGTGACTACTATGACGTAGATGATCATGAAATTTACCGGTAGGTTGGGGAAGAGCTTGGTGTTCTAAATAGAGTTACAAGATGAAGTGGCTTTGTATCGATTAATGGTATCAGGTTTGGTGAAAGCATTAGGGTTTAGTTCTTCTTTAATTTTGAAGCTCCCAAAGTTGAAGGAACTAGAGTGTTATGATGGTGAGAGAGATGACCATCTTCTTGATAGCTTCTTCTAGGACATGGAGAAGTTCCTGGTAGGGTGAGGAGGTTTGTCAGGTGCACAAGATGTGTGTGCTATAGCAAGGTACCTCATGGGTATGACAAAGATTTGGTATATAACCTTGGCTAATGACAATGCATTAAGGAGTTGTACATGGTGGTTGGACTCTTGGGAGGATCTGAAGGAAGCCCTTGGGGTTTAGTTTTGACCTAGAAATACAACATTGTTGGCTAGGACCAAGTTGAATCAATTGAAGTAAGTGGTGGAGATGGGAGAGTATATCCATTCTTTCCAAAGCCTTTTGTTGGAGGCCACTGACATGTTAGAGGTGGATAAGTTGTTTCATTTTACTCATAATCTTCAGGCATGGGCTTAGGGCGAGCTTTGTTATCATGAAGTGTCTGATGTTAGTGAAGTAATTGTTGTAGCAGACCATCTCTTGATTTTAGAGAGGGTTATTCATCTAGAAACACCTTGGGCCCTTGCACATCTATGTAGGGAGGCATTGGTAAGGGGTTGAGTATGTCTTCAGGGAAGCTAATGGGTGACCAAGGAAGGGAGGCTACTTTGGAGTCATTAGAGGGATCTTGTAAGCCTTGGAGCACATCCATGGGTGGCAAGGAGAAGTCACTAGTTGGAGGATCAAGTGGGAAGAAGTCCCATTTAAAGTGTTGGACCTATGGTGGGAATCACTATAAGCAAGATTGTCTAAAGTGGTAGGGGGTGTTTGCAGTTCAGAAGGAGAATCTAGATGAACTATGTGAGCAAACGGTGCATGTGCTCATGGGAGCTCAATGATAGGTGAAGCTTGGGTTCAGAGGTAGTTTTGTGTAACTTACTATGGTTGATTATTATGGAAGGGGTGCTCATGGACTCAGGTGTCCTACAGTTATAAGTCAACTAGTTTAGCCTTGGAGACTTGGCCTCCAGACCTCTAAGGGTTCAAGTAGGCTTTGTGGAGTTACAAGCTATCCGTGTTATGTTGAGACAAGGTTTACCCAGGTTGGGTAAGGTGATAGTTTTTCCCCATCTTGGATTTATTTTATGTCAGATCTATTGTAGACATGCATGGTGAAGATTGTGCAGAGGAGTGAGATTGGGAAGATGGAAGTGGTGTTGGGTTGAGTATGCAGAAGAGTGCAAGAATTGGTGAGGAGTCAGTGTATCTTGTATTACTTGGTGGCAGTTGAGATGTTGAAGGGGTAGCATGTTCATTTTTGCTATTGATGCAGGGTGTGTTCTTCACAGCCATCAGTATACTCAAAGAAACATCATCTTATTGTGTCACAAAGAAGATAATTGATCAAGTGCATCGAGTTGGTTCCAGAGGAGAGTTCTTGGGTAAGGACTTCATTCCTATTGTTGGGCTTGGTGTGCTGGATCTAAAGAGTTATCTTCACCTGTTATACTCTTGTTTAGAGTTTTAATACTATTTTAGGGGAAAGTTTGATGGGGTCACTTAGTCTTTGCTAGGATTGCAGAGTCTTGAAGAGGTTGGTCATCAGGAGCCATTTTACTCCACCTTGTGTTTGGAGATTGGCAAGAATAGGGTGATCTTGTGAAGCTGCATTGGTTTGGTTTAGCTTGTGTTGGTAATCTTTGTCTATATGCTAATGTTGTTAGAGATTCAGTTTGTTTTTCAATTTTGTAACCAGTCAGATTCCTTAGTCACTGATGAAGCCAAACTAACGATGGTTCCCACCTAAGCGCCTTTCTATGTGTGTGATGGGTAAAATTAGAGTGACAATTGGAATAGTTTGTTGGGGTGAAGACAGTGGGTTACATAACAATTTGAAGTGGAGGGAGTTTCTAGTGGTGTTGGAATGGTGTTTTTCAATAATCTGGGAGCATTTGGAAGCCCTCAATAGTTAAGGTCATGGATTTTGGCCTTGGTCTCTTAACTCTATATGGAGCCTGAATAAGGGAAGTGTTTATCTCTTGGCTTTGGGTTTTGAAAAGGAGGTGTGTTAATCTCTTGACATTGATTAGAGCTTGAAACGGGGATGTGTTTCTCTTTACTTTGGGTTTGAAAAAGGGGTTGTGTTGATCTCTTGACTCTGGATGGAGCTTGAAAAGGGGTGTGTTTATCTCTTGGATTTGGGTTTGAAAAGGGTATGGGGTGGTCTCTTGACTCTGAAGGAAGCTTGGAAAGGGGATGTGTTTATCTTTTAGCTTTGGGTCTGAAAAGCGGAAGTGTGGTGGTCTCTTAACTCTAGATTCTAGATAGAGTTTGGAAAGGGGAAGTGTTGGCCTCTTAGCTTGGAATGGGTCTAAAGAAGGGATGTGTTAATCTTTTGGCTCTGGGTTGAGTCTGAATAGAATATTTCCCTCGTGGTTTCCTACTAGTGGAGTCATGTCGACACTGAAGACGTCACCAATTTTAAGTGGGGTAGTCTATGAGGGATGTGTTGCTTCAACATCCCTAACTACATTCATGGAGTTGGTCTACCTTGATCAAAAGAATGGTGAGCTTTCTTTGCATAGTGATTTGATTGAATGCAAGTCTAAACTTTCAAAGTGGTGAAAAGTGAATCATTGTGAAGCTAGTGTGTTAGTCCCAAGTTTATGTAGACTATAGGCACATGTCCGTGCAAGTGTCAGGTGGGTATTTGTGAGTAGTTATGTTGGTCTCAAATTTCATGAAGCAAGGGTGGGTTTGTCCTAGGTAGAGAGTAATGACACCTAGGGAGGGAATTACTCATTGTAATCATTTGAGTGGTTCTGAGCATTATCTGCTGAGCCCGACTCGGTGGTTGTTGTGTATGTTGGCCAATTGGCTCATTTATTATACTTTGGACTGGATTGTCCTAAAGAGTTAATAAAATACATGTTATTCCCAGTTCTCTTGTATTGTGTGAATGCTCATATGTGTTGAGTTGATTTCCTAATCTTTGCAAGTGTGTGTTTTTCTTTCCACTACTAATCCTTTATTTATACAAGTTGTTGTCCACTGTGTTTGTGGGTGAACTTGTGTAGGTAAACACTGAAGGCGTAGTCTATAATTCTTGTGAATTCGATCACAATGAGGGATTACAGGTCGGAACAAGTGATGCCACATAGCCCGGTCAGCTCCAGAGTGCTAGCCCCATGACAAATATGTGAAGGAGGGGGAACCTTGGTAGAAGCTCATTCTGACAAGTATTAATGACTTAATTTGAGAAAATGACCTAATAATATAAAACAACCAATATCATATATATATAATAGTCAATACAAAATAGCCAATAATATATATATATGTATGTATGTATGTATGTATGTATAGTAAATTTATTATAAAATATATAATTTAATAATTATATTATGTTTTTATAATGATATTATTATATATTTATATTAAAAAATAAAATAATATAAATATAAATTATATTATTTTAATATATTTATTAATATTAATTAATATAAATTAAATACTAATATATTACATATTAATATTATTATTGATATTAAATAATATTAATTGTATATTAATCCAGATAATATAATATAATATATTATCTTATAATAATATTTAAATATTATTGTTATTTTATATATATTATAGTATATCAAAATGAATATCAGATTATTGTTTCTTAAAATTTTGTACACAAAAGGTGGGATGGGGCCAGTGGTCATGGGTTTCAAGAAAGTTAAAAATAATGATTCACACGCTTAAGCTTTACAACACATTATTTTACCACAACAAAAAATTACTTCCCTTCCCACATAACTTACACTCTTCAATATAGCAGTTGTAACATCCATAAAGGAAGTTATAAAAGTTGCACTGGTACCTAATTTGAGATACATCTAGCCATGATAACACTTAGATAAAATATGCACACTAGTGGGGATTCAAATGGAGGACCAAAAACAACCCAAAATTGGTAGTGTAAGTGGTTTTAGTGGGGATTTTATATTTTTTCCAATGACCAAATAAACAGAATTCTACACTATTATTACAAATACAATGGATTTTATTGGTGTTATGAGAATGAGAATTGAAAAACTTGGAATTGTTTACATTTGTATCTATTTGCATGTGGCATCTTACATCAGTCAATTAGATTATATAGGAGGCATATTTCATTGAAGAAGTATTTTTCATTTTTTATTTAATTGGTTTTAAATTCATCCAATTAGTTTATATATATATATATATATATATATTCAAAATTTCCCTTAAAATGTTAACTTAATTCATAATAGTAGTAGGAAGTATGTGTGTGTGTGTGTGTAGTAATCCTTTATAATTTTTAACACTTTGTTTTAAATATTAAATTACATTTAATATTGTCTCATTAAAAAAAATATTGTATTTTATGGCTAAGAAATATAAATACAACCATACGATCATCAAAGTTAGGCCATGTTTGAGACTACTAAGATCATACCAATACATTCTTGGAAATTTTAATATTATGCGAAAAAATTGATGAATTTGTTCTTATTCTCCCAACTCTAAAATATCACTTTATTTTCTTGAAATCCACACAAATATCAGGGAAATTGATCTCCTTTATTTAAACCCTAATCAACTCACAACACCTTGTAAAAACTCAAAAAATGGGAGAGTCATTAAGGGGCTCATGTTGCCCCTCCATTATAATTAGGCCCATACTCTTAGAAAAGTAAGAAAACATCACTTGTTTTACTTCAACAAGTAATTTTGGATTCAAGCCCTAATCCTTATATGAATTTTCACTAGCATGAATAAGTAGCGCAATGCAATATGAAGACTTCAAATACAAATCTACTCTAAACATTTCAATTATGATTGTTTAATAAATACTATACTTTTGCATCACTCTTAGCCTTGAAATTAAATTCTCGTATGTGTCTCTTGTATATCACTTACATCATATAGGCAATAATGTATCCATGTATATATAGATTTCTCAATTTTAAATAAGGTCTCTATTGGTGTACAAGCTGACACAAAATGAGTGTTAATGTTGACAAAAGAGGAACATATGACATGAGAGACCCAAATAAAGAGCTAGAAGGGCTTGAAAAATAAGGAGCCAAGAACATTATATATTCTTGGAGAGACCAATAATGTAATGGTACATTCATGGTCAGTAAGGACTATACTACTACATTAATGGAAAAAAAGAAGAAGATAGTTGAAAACAAGAGGAATAGAGAGAAAATAAGGAAAAAAGAGCAAACCAAAAAAAGGGGAAGTAAACAGGGCCCAAAACATATGAATTAAATGCCAACAAGTGTTTAATATGAATTGATACTCAATAAACACATAAGAACCTTAGAAAAATATAATTTGACATCTAAAACTACCTCTAGACCAATAATAGGTATTTATAGACAAAAAGGGCATGGATATGACATAAAAAAACTAGAAGTAACAAAAACACACTATTAAATTCCTAATTTAAACTAATGAT
>JARHVA010000901.1:230000-400000 GCA_037957365.1 Torreya grandis | reverse complement strand
TCTATACATGAATCTCTGTTAGGAATTATGATCATCATTCCCACATCGTAATAACATAAAATCATTCTTATAATCAACAAGTGTTAGCACACAATCATTTTCATCATCTAATTATATAATTTCATTAAATCATCCTAAATTTGTTCATCTCTCTATTTCTTAAAAAACCAAAAATAATCAAACACAGAGAATCCAATAATTCAGCCACTTTCAGTGTGATTTTGCCTCTAACATGGTGATTCCGCCAGTAGTAGGGAAATTATACCATCTAAATGACCTCAATGCTATTCCAAAATCCCACATGAAATCATAATGTGACATTAATGATGCTAGTACAACCTCAAAATAATTAAAATTTTTAACGATGATGCCACTTGGTTGAATATGTCACAAGTAAAAAATATATCACGGTGAATTCAATGCACATGGAATTTATATAACTAATAAATTCCATAAAAAGATAAAAATTTCAAAATATGAAATCACTTACCAATGCCCCTTTGTCCATTAATCACTAGTAGTCTCACACTCGCTCTCTAAGTTATCTCTTGATCGATATGCACACCATTTACTCAAAGTTCCTAGAGCTAAAATATAGAATTTTTTTTCTAAGGCATAGGCTGAATATGAATTATTTTAACCCCCACCCCTATTTATACACTTTAATCACCCCAAAATTCAAAAAAATCCTCTCATTTTCTACCCATGCATCCATTTTTCAGCTTGCGAGCTCATTTCTCACTCTCATCATTTTTCTTCTTGATATCACCTATATTCATCACTTTTCAACCTCTTATGCATCTTTATACATTATTTTATTCCTTTTTATGGCCCATACATCCAAATTACTCTTTGTTTAACCGCATCATATCCTCATTATTTATCATCTGGGGTATCCTTGTGAGCCTATTTTTTGTGTTTTTAATAAAAATGTGGCCTCTAATCAAAATTTTACCATCAGCTTATCATTTAAACATAACCATATGCCTATTTTTATTAGTTTTTTTTATTATTTTAAATTTTTTTACTTCACCTGTGTCTCAAAATCCTATTTTAAATAGGGGTAAATTTAGACACCTCATTTCTTCCACTCTGATGTCGTCACTGTTCACCGCGTCACTTTTGGACATTGTTGCATGACCAATCCCTAATTTATTCTATTATCAAAAATAATAAATATAATAATTGTTTTCATCCTAAATTGGGATGATATGTCATTAATAATGGTGTTACACTACATTATATCATTAATTTTGTTAACTACATCCTAAATCAAATCATCACTTTGTAAATGTCACCTTAAATCAATTAATTGAAGAATTATTTGATCTTGAACATTGCAAAAACCATCAAAAATAAAATGCAATAATATTATTTAATCAAATCAACTCATTTGACTAATTTAATCCTAATAAAAAAATATAATTAACTAATTCTATGATTATCTAAATTTACAAAAATCAATATTTTTGGTCACAAATAAGTGGCATCATCTTAATATCTTAAATATCCATGCGAAATTCCAAACTTCAAGTCAAAAGGAAAGTGATCGGTAAAAACTAATTTTCAATTCAAAGGTCACACCTTATGCAAATACTAATACAAGTTATCTCCATTCTTCATAAATGGAATTTCTTACATATTCAACCCCCCTCATTTTTGAGGAGGATGACCAATCCTCCACCTTTGTCTTAAGATCAATCCAACAGTGAAAATTGATTTGCAAAATCTATAAATTGAGGGGTTACCCTCCATTGTTAACAAGCAAAATTATACAACAAAGTGTTGTCAAAGCCAACATCCAAGCTTTAATCAAGTCATCCAATCATCACATATAAACATCATGTTTGAGAGGGGAAGAGTTATTAAAATATCCATAAATTCTTCATTAAGTTGCTATTAAAATATCCATCTCTTTTAGGAACTCTTTCCTTGAAATCAAGAAAATATTTGGACACTTGTCGACTTCTTCTCAATTATCCTCAATTAGATTTTGTGTATGCTTCATCACATGTTTTTCCAATGTATACATATTTATATGACCATTATGTTATGCCCTTAAGTCAAACTTACAAGGCTTTCCAAGAAAAATATGACAAGCATTCATAGGTATTATATCGTATAAATTATCATCTTTATATGCACCTATTTGAAAATTTACTAGGCATTTTTTATTCACTAGAATTTGATGTCCCTTCAATAACCATGAAACCTTATATGGATTTATATGCACAATCTTCTTCAAATCAAGCTTATCTACCATTTTTTGTGAAATAATATTATCAGTGGTTCCACTATCAACAACCAATTTAAAACACCTTCCTTTGGGCTTAAAAACTATTTTTAAGAAAGTATTTCACTATGAAAGACTATTTTCCTCTTTCATAGCTTCAACAACACCTTATTCATCATGATAACTTCACCAATTTCTAGTTCAACTATGTTATGAATAGATGTAACACTTTATACATTTGTTTGTGCGTTAAGTACACTCACACAATGCTTTCTACATAGTTAATTATGCATATGGGATCACTTAAATGCTTTGTGGCAAGTTTCTCCACATCTGAAACATGTACCATTGAATTTGCAACCTCTACCTTTTTCATAAGATTATCAACTTATAAATATTTGTCTTCCTCTTTGAGCATTAGCACCATTATGTTGTGAAGTACCTGCCTTTCCTTATTGTGTAGAATAAAATTTAGTGTTTCCAATTCCTTTCCCACGTCCACACGTGTATTTATTTATTCTTTTCAGCACTCTTTATTGTTTATGTGTCAACTATTTATTTGACTTCAATGCACACTAAAAGAATTCTTTAATAGGTCATAGTTTGATAATACCAAAATCATTTTAAATTTACGTGTTCAGTCAATTTACATACTTTGATATGTTCTTAGCATCATCTGTAACATTACCCACTCTGATACTAAGTCTATATAACTCCTTAGTTTAATATTTCATACTCAACCCCCTCCATCATAGGTTTCAAAGCTTCTTGAATAAATTCATGTTATAATCTACACAAATGAATTTAGCCATCAGCTTCATGAGGGATCTATTCCAAGTTTTAATTTTATCCTTGCACTTTCTCAATCTCTTATCTTTAACATGCTCCCACCATAAGGATGCATGACCATTAAAATTTGGGCCAAATAACTTAACATGCTTGGAATATTTTATACATTGATGTTTAAAATACTTCTCTAACGTGGTGATTCAGTGAATGAGCTCCTCAGTACTAAAAAATATAGAATAATTTCTAGGCCCCCACTTTGGTTTACCAGTTATTCTTATAATAACTCATAAGAATTTATCATCGGGTTCATCAACCTCTTCTGCACTCTGATCATCAAATGCTTCTTTTACAACTTCATTATTTATTTCATCATCAACTATCACAACAGCTTGGTGTTTCATTATCTCCACATCCATGTAAAATTTCATATCTCTCATCAACTTTTTGAGATCTATAAGTCTTGGAAATCCAACCACTCTTGGAATTTTTCTTCTTTATGACATTTCCTTAGAAAGCAAATTTCAACAATGTTAAACCTTTTACCTGATAACCTCACTAGAATATATCTGCAACTACTTTATATCCATTATTATAAATTTTGAAAGTAACACTACTAATAAATAATTAAATGATTTGTCTGATATCAAATGATGTAGTTACAATCAAGGCTTTCAATTAAGATATGGCTTATACTATGTAACCCTCAATTTACATAACTATAAATGCAATAAAATGCAACACAATTTATATTTTTATTAATTTTAATGCATAAGATATTATAATAACAAAAATAGCACCAATGACTTTGAAATATCACAATTAGATGTGTTACAACCTTAAAATGACAAATCTTTGTTTGCTAAGTCTCAGTCTTTGCAAATTTAGCTCAACCTCAAAACAATCGTTATTCTACAATTTGTAATCTTGACAAAATTATCTTGTACAAACATAGTTGCACGCTTATAAAATCCACAAGACCCACTTGTTTACATTTATTTCTCCTTATATCAATAGTCAAATTAAACATTGATAACACACCTTAGTGCACCACAAAAATTGAATGTCTCTCACAATTCTAAGGCATTAACATGTTATAACATAATCTATTAGGATATCCTACATCATAAGAAATATTAAATGAATCCTTATCAATTTATTATGACTTATGGAATTAAATGTTAAACATTTAATAATGGATCATTTCATAATGAATCACAATGATATATGCACCCAAACCAAGTGCATGCAAGGTAAATTGTATAGAGGTTGTAGATTTACAAGGCTAAGTCATCATAATTCATAACTAAGCACTTCACTAAAGAATATTTTCACCATGACTCTCATGTATTTCATGAACATTAACATATGCTACTACATGTTCCCAAATGTATTACAAATAATCACATGGCTCGTGCAATGAAGAACCTACTCTTGCAATAAATCTCATCAACTCTGTTACTTATTAAGAAAATAAATAAACTTTGAAATGACCTAATAAAAGATTTTATGTGTATAATATCTCATTAAATTTTATATTTACTTCATATACCTTCCCATGTCTATGCTTGTGTGAAAAACCAACACTTCCTACACAAAGTTTTGAAAGCTTTCCTAGATAAACAAAAAATAACTATGTGCAAAAACATACTTGCACATTCATAGGTTGTGTAAAACTATAAAAAATAAGTGTGCACTTAAAGCTGTAAAAAAACAACATAGTAAAGTTTTGTGCACACCTTAGGGCTTACACAAAATTACAAACAAATACATGAAAAATAAAAAACTTACACAAAATAACACAACCAAACTTCAGAAATAAACATAATTTTTGGTTGATATAATGTTACATATGACCCTGAATGCTCCTGCATCATTTAATAACATGGTTTCATACTTGTGTTTTAGTTATAATTTGATACTAGCTTGTTTTAACCATGTATGCAACATCTTGTTTTGTATGTACATGTTTTAACTTTTTTATTATAAAATAAAAAGAAAAATTATAGAGTAGAGATTTTTTTTAATCACTTAGAACCTAGATAAATTTGAGATTAAACAATGAATATATGCATTAAATATAACCTTATTATATCATGTTTTAAAAATATGAAACATACATACATACATGTGTGTGTGTGTATTATGACAATACAGTACCCAAAATTTTGTAAATGATATTGCATTCACCCATATATTTATATATAAATAAAAATAATAATGTTATGTGACAACTATTAATTAAAAATATATGCTAAATATAGCTATTCTAAACACTAAAAACATTATTATATAAGGAATATTTTTATGATCAATATTATTACATTTTAAAACAATATAATTTAAATAAGATTTTCAATGAAAAATGTTTATATTATTAATATAAAGTATTAAATTATCTTATAAATACATTCTATTAGGATTATGAATTTCTAACAAAATATTTAGTTAATAAAAATACTATTATAATGATATTGTCAATGTTGAGATACAACTTTTAAAGTGCATTCTAATAGATAGGTTGAATGGAACTATCAAAATGTGAAAATGATGACCTAATTCTTAACAATGAAAGAGACTATCTTATCAACATTTGTTAGAGATAATTTATTTCTATCAATTAATACATATTAGAGTACATATGAAAGTTGGTAGGTTTGAATCAAGTTTTTGGAGTGTACCTACTATTACTAAATTGTAATCTTCTTTTCAAAGCAATGTTGTAATTTATTTTCCAGGCATTTGATATGGAGGAAGATTTTCACTTACTATTACTAATGGCATGTTTGTGTTCATCAATAATTAATATAAGCAAGACTATCATGCCTGTACACCTAGGCCAATTATTTATGTGTATATTTAACCCTGAAAGGTAGATCTAAGGTGATTTTATCATTAACCCTAGATTTCAAATTAAAGAGGTATATAGAAATGAAATATCACAAGAGTGATAATCAGATCTATAGAAATAAAATTAGATGCTAAACTTAGATATAATCATACACTAAATTTATTATGCTAAGATAGTCTAAATATGGAAAGTACAACTATGATAAATATGGAAATGACAAATAAGTGATGTAATTAACTTGTTCTAATGTTAATGCAATTATATATCTAGAACAAGTAGAAAGCAGGTTGAAAAGAGATTATGACATAATTGTCAGATTTTAGATTTGATGTTTCTAGATCTCTAGATAGTAATGTTAGACTGGGATGGTTTTCTCAATATTACTTTCTAGGTTTAATGCTAGTATCCGATAAGGAATCCCTGATAGAAAAAGATGCGACCACCTAGATGTTTCTAGGTTTAAATTCACCTTAATTATAGTTCATTTAGATTTGGGTCATAGACTGTCACTCTTTTTGAAAAGGAAAAACCCTAGTTCTTCATCTTCATTGTGACCTTGGGGAAAATGGGTTAGTGGGCACATGGTGTCGAGATACCCCAAAGAACCTATTATTATAGGGCACTACCTACATATCCAATAATAAAAAATAGATCCTTAGTCTCATGTAGTTCTCCCCTATGTGTTGGTTTTGTGTGTGAATCATACAATATTTGCAAAGTAAGTACAATAGTGACCTAGCTTGTAACTTGGAAAATTTGGTTTTTGGGTTATTATTTTTGTACTTTATACATGTAGATGTGTTTTGCCTAGGAATGATGTGGAAATAAATAAGATTTATTCAATTGAATGCTCTTTGAATGTTCTTTGATAAGAATCCTTGGTATTATTCCCATGTTGCTAGGTGAGGAATGAACGAGGGTTGATATTGTATTTATATCAATCCATTTAGAGTAATAAATTGCATTAAATAACTTAGGCCAACCACTATGATACATTTCATTTGCAAAATAACTGACTTTAAGGTACTATACACTTGTATCAAGACATGACAGTAATGCCAACACTATAAAAAAGCAAATACACATTTAGAACTTGTAGAGATGGAAGATAATTACATTTTAAGCATTTTGGGCAAGATAGAAGACTTGGGTCATCAACATAAGATTGGTAAAACTAAGATACATAGGAAGAGGGGTACAAGACAAAGCAAATGCAAGACATACAGAAGCAAAAAAAGTCTATAACTAAGAGAAACAACCAAGGTTTGATTTTCCAAGTGTATAAGACTAACATGCTATATAATGGACAAGTGGGGTTAGAATAAGATTAGATGATAAATGACATATTATAAGAAGAATTATTTGGCTTGTGAGATAGGAATAAGGTTAGTATGATGAAGAAGAATGAGGGAATAATAGATAAATAATTAGAAGGAGATTAGTAATGATGAATTACAAGAATTTGGACAAGATCAATAGTTATTAGATGAAACTAGTGATGTTAGTATCGACTAATAATAATATTAGTGATGATAAACAAAGAGAGCAAATTTAAGTGCATACAATATATACATGCATAAATACTTATATGTACATATGTATGTACATATGTATATATACATATATATATATACATGTATACATACATACATACATATAATTAGTAATGATGAATTAGATGAATTTGGAAAAGATTAATGGCTATTAGATGAAATTAGTGATGTTAGTGTCAACTAATAATAATATTAGTGATGATAAATAAAGAGAGCAAATTTAAGTGCATAAAATATATACATATATAGCTACATATATGTACATGTGTATGTATATATGTGTATATAGATATATATATATATATATATACATGTATATGTACATAAATACATACATATGTATGTATGCATGCATGTATATATGTATTTAGTATGTATATGTACATTTATGTAGATGTATATGTGTGTGTGTGTGTGTGTGCATGCGCGTGTGCGCACGTGCACACTCGCACGCATGCGAGCGCGTGCGCACGCGCACACACACACACACACACACACACACACACACACACATTCAATGCTATTAGTTATTAAGGTTCATTAGCTAAAGATTAATATCAAGCCATGGACATAATCACTTCAAGCCTAAAGTTTCATAGGGTTGTATCATTCTCTAATGCTTTTCTTAGCTGTTGTATAATCTAGGGATTGCTTTATATTGGCCTTATTAATCATGGGTTACCCTTATTACCAGTGGCCTCATCTTTATTTAGCACCCTTATAGTCATAAAGAGAATAGTCTATCTACTAATGAGGTGGGAAAAATAAACCTCCTATTTCAAGTATGTTTATCATTATAGGTATTCATTTTTAAAGGATAATACAACATAAAAATCAATTATTAATATTTCCCATCTGCCTGCTTTATTTTGATTAGACATATCATATATTTTTTATATTC
The DNA here is from genome assembly GCA_037957365.1 of Torreya grandis. Taxonomy (NCBI): domain Eukaryota; kingdom Viridiplantae; phylum Streptophyta; class Pinopsida; order Cupressales; family Taxaceae; genus Torreya; species Torreya grandis. Next base: position 391,676 of record JARHVA010000901.1, on the reverse strand, counting down.
AAAATTCACTAGCATAATTTTGTTTTCAAAAAGAAAGGAAATGAAGAATTAGGTTTAGAATGCATTCACCTAATTAATGGGATTCATTTGTTTGAATGCTTAATTACTCTCAACATGATCTACCAAAAGATGAGATAGTTTTGATACCACTATCCACTCACCCACTTTTATGACATTTTCATATAGCATATAAGGAGTTACAGATTAATCCTTTTCCCACTTAGTTCATTGAGACATATTTAAGCCATTGAATATGCACTCAGATTTGTTGAGTCATAGTGTGTTGTGATTATCCATCAACTACAAAATTTATAATAAAGGCTCTATCATATTCCCCTATAGATTGGTTCATCTAATTAACCCAATTAAGGAATGTGTGGCCACCATGAAAATATATATCTCTAATGAGCAATAGATTACTATGATACTATAATCTCCTATATAATTCAAAAATATTTTTAGTTGTCATCTCATCTTTCCCCTCTTTGTGGATCAATGATACATGTTTTCATTTTTTTCCATTAAATAACTCTATCTTTCTCAAGACAGTATTGGCAACCATTAGTTACTATAACCACTTCATAAAATCACATTTAATTTATATATGGCATCCATCATGCTTTTATAAAACTTTAGTTCTTTATTGCAAATTCCTTTCTCTTCAAATTTATTTTCTCATAGGCTACATGGTCAGCTATCAATCTTATCGTAATCTACTTTATTTATTTTAATGACCATGTTTTATTCTCACTACCCATATTCATATTAATTTATGACAAGCTTCCTCCCTTATGAGAGACTCTTTTATATTATTGTAAATTTTTTCCAAGTGGTTGTCCACTATGGTTTTCATTTTACATTATTTGTTTGTAGGACAATGATTCATTATGGATACTATTTAGTTTATGGATTCACCTTTATTGATCACCTTTCAATTTTCTATCATGTGGCCTTTCAATTTGAATTTTTTTGGATTATTTTTCCACCATGGTCACCATAACTTGTCTTGTAGTTGTCTCATTTGTGATCATAATTTAATTTATATTCATATTCTCTTTTCACTTTAGTGATCATATAGCTTTGGGATTTATTTAGCTACATTTTATTTTATTATTTCCCACATGCACATGGATAATATTCTACATTAAAATAGAATGTCCTCTTGTGTTTTTTCCACCAATCCATAAAGTGTCAAGTATCCATGTGGCCAATGTGCCACATAAACTATTTACATAATAGGTGACTACCTTTATCAATCCCACTACTAAGATCCATGTTTATTTTGGATATCCTCTGATGGATCCTCCACACTTGTTGCATCGACTCAAATAAATAAAAATGGGCCCAATTCAAACCCTTATATTTGATATATAAATAGAATTAGAACACATACAAAAACCCATATTTATTCCACATAAACCAAACTCGTCATGGTGCCTATATATAACGAAGAGATATAAATAAAAACATAATATAAAATTCTTATCTATCATATCCATGATTAATATGTCTTTTCCTGTGATCTAACATGAATAAATCAAAGGGTGTTTGATCAAAGCATGGTCCCTAATCATATTAAATAGATTAATAAATAGTTTCAACCCTAATAAATAATTTAACCATTGGCCTTAGCCAAAGTGATGCTAAGTAGTGTATTAGAATCTATAGCCTCTAAAATAGTATATATAACTTAAGTACATATATCTAAAAGGTGTTCAAATATATTAATCTTAAGGCACCCATATTTTATTTTTCACAAAGGTCGGATATGCACCTTGAGAGTGATATATCTTGATGTCTTTTATATATGTGTATTTAAACATCCACATGTGTGGCATGTACAATTTTCATTTTGAATCCTAATGAATTTTGTGTATATTGTGTTAATAATATCCTTTGATAGTTAATAAAACAATTTTCACATTCATTCAAATGTGAAAATGAGTGTGAGATATTAGAAAGTTTTTTTTTTCAATTGGGCATTAAATACATAATATTATTACAACTCCAAGAACTTGAGTCTCTTTTCCTTGAATTTTCATTAAGAATTTTTTTTTCTTATTTTTATCTTGTCATTGTTATCATATAAAAATGGTGATAAAATTATGAGTCCTTAAAAAAAAATTACATTTGAGATAGCTAAAAACATTAACTGTCAAATATTTTTTCCCTATATCATTATTTATTTATAAAGAGTCAACACTTTTAACTTTTGTATTATTAATTACCAAGTCAATTGTAAGCATATTTGGAATGTGTCCCCTTTATATTAATTTAATTATAATTATATGTGGAGTAATATCTTCAAATGGCATTGTAGAGTAACTGCAAAACTTTACCATAACATATGTCAATGGTTATAGTGGGGTACTTCAACATTTATGTATTATACTTATGATATATCTTAGAGGTCTATTTATATGTCATACTTCAATCCATAGTCACAAGGTTAACATCACCATTGAATCCTTAGAAAATAAAAACTCTACATGTGATTCATCATTCTAACCCAATGATAGATCGGTATTCCCTATCTTAGATGTAATATAGATCATCATTTTTGTGAATAGATGAATAGTATTATTGAATTATTCTTTGGTTTTAAGACCTAATGCACCATTATTTATTCTAGTCAATAATTTAAAATCATAAATTATCATACATGCATCTCTCATATTTTTGACAAGTGGGCAAGAACTTTTTTGGTCATCACCTTCTTCTTCCTTTCTAGATACCTTTTCAAAATTAAAAACTATTTTGAATTCTTCTCGTTATATTTTTTCATATATATTATTATTATAAGTGGTTTACTACTCATAGGGGAAAATATGTTGAATATCCTTAAAAAATGATTGATATACCTCTAAAACTCATGTTTGCATTATTATGAAACACCTAAAAAAGTTGTACATCTATGTTTCAATGCAAAATTATCTCTTCAATTAAGCTCATTTCATCAATCAATATGCATTTTATATGCCATATCTCTTATTATAAAGTTGTGAGTCATGTTTCTTTCAATTGAATAAATTCCAAATTTGGGATTCAAAGTGTTGAATGGAACATTGAGGCACCAATATTGAATGTTATAAATCTAATTGGTGTAAGTTATAGTAGGGGACAACACTGTAAAGTTGATTTATTTATTGGTTTTGATGTTGTTTCCTCTTGTGCAAAATTTAATTTGTTTCAATAGATATTGATTAATGTCAGTATCATCTCCTATTTTGAATTGTTATTTCTTATATTATTTCTAACATATTAATCCATTTCATCTTGTGTTTTATTCTCTATAGTCTGTACCACATGATATATCATTATCAAATTCATTCCACAAACATTTTACATCAATATTAGCATTTGATCAATGATCCCTTTGACCTATTTCATGATTATGTTCTTGAATTTATTATCTTTCTATCTCAGTGAAAATTTTAATACAAATGAATTTATATTTACAATATTCTTCTCAGTTTATGTTGAACTTCTTGAGATGTTCATGTGAGATATGCTATCATCTCACCCACATGTTGTCTTGTTTGTGATTTGAGTTCTTCAACTGCCAATTCTACCCTCTTTTTAGCATGCCTTTCTCTTTCATTCTCATTTTGACTTTTTTAATATTACTCTACCATGTTTTTGTGTTCTTATCTTTGATATTGGCATGATTATTCTCTGAGATAAATTCCACTTCTATCTATTTTAAAAATTAAACCTTGGGTGAACCATATTCTTTTCACTACTCTTTTGTGCTACTTACTAAATAAATTTTATTCATTATTATTTAATTTCACTTATTGATACTTATTTATACATTTTATTTTATTTTGAATTTATAAATTTGCATCATTTAAACACTAGTTATTTAATAGTCTCAAGTGTTTTTATTTTGACATGTCGTGATACTCATAGAATTAATAAAACAACACATGGTCTACAAAATTAAAGGTTAAACCCTGATTTATTAAACATTAATTATAATTTAAATAACACAAATTTAAAATATATTTTAAAAACTTAAATTTACAATCAACAATAAATAAAATAATTAAGGTTACATTATTTATGGTTTTTAGTTTATTCATAGTTTTAATAATACTAACAAAGGGTTTACTACCAAAGTAACTAAGTTTAATAAATCAATTAGGTTTATATTATTTTAAAAAATAATATAGTTTTTTATTTATTCATAGTTACCATAATACCAAAAAAAAATAATAACAAAGTAATTTACTTTAATAATCAATAAATTAAAGTTACATTATTTACAAAATAACCCATTATTTATCACTAATTTAAAACAATTTAACTACATTGATAGGTATTTGCATACCAGATTGAGTCTTCAATTTTTTACCTAACTAACTCTCCACATTAGATGTTAAGGTATGAATATGATCATATTTACCTAATTTTGACATATGACACACATAGGTGTGGCCACATTGTAGGTCCTTAAATTCACTAGTAGGGATGTGTTGACTGACTAGAAACTAGGTGATAGATATAAAAGGTTAAGTGGTCAATAAATTGAAACAATGGCATGGGCAATTTCACCACATGGAATGTCTATTCTGAATATATTTAATTTGTTGTATTATATACTATTAATCTTATTTTTTACATGAAAAATAAGAAACTTATACAAAACAACACAACCAAACTTCATAAATGAACATAATTTTTGGTTGATATAAGGTTACATATGACCATGAATGCTTCTGCATCATATAATAACATAATTTCATACTTGTGTTTTAGTTATAGTTGGATACTAGCTTATTTTAACCATGTATACAACATCTAGTTTTGTATTTACTTGTTTAACTTATATATATATATATAAAATAAAAACAAAAATTATAGAGTAGAGACTTTTTTTAACTGCTTAGAACCTAGATAAATTTGAGATTAAAAAATGAATATATGCATTGAATATAACCTTATTATATCATGTTTTAAAAATATGAACCACACTAGTGAAAAAATGATATGTTGTTCCCATCCAAGACACATACACATGGGGGAAATAGTAAGAGTCCACCCATAAGATTCCTTCCACAAGCCTTATTACCAGGACACCATTTATTTGAATAGAAAATTACAAAAAAATAAAACTATTTTAATTACAAGAGACAAGCTCCAAACCTTACCCACATAGAAATGGAAACTATGAAGAATCATAGAAAATGGTGAAATCATCTCAGATAGGCAAGTTGGTAAATAGCTATTCCAAGAACTGAAATATAGTTCCATATAATAGAATTGGGTGTGACGATATAGTAGAATGGGAATTGATGACATGAGCATGAGAAGCAACATGGTTACAAGCATTAATTACCCCTGCCACTTGATGAAAATAAAATAGTCCCTTGAATTATAGCCCCCAAGAAACATTTGGCCATGTGTTAGCTTTTTAATGATCACTATAAAAAGACTTAATGTTTAATATATAAATAATTTTAGGTTAGGAAAATATTTAGACTAATCACATCTAAGATAAATGGGAATTTATAAAATCTATAATACATTTATTTTCATAAATTATAGGGAGGAGGTAAAATTTGTCATGTGTCGTAATGCAATTAGAGAGGGAAATGGAAGCATTTAGATAGGCTATGTGTGATGGTTGTTGTCTATCATCCAAATTTTATCTTGTTATATAATGTGACATTATTGATATACAAAATATACATATTTAAATCATTGAGGTTTGATTATTAATCTTTTACATGCAATAACTATCAATACAATTGAAATAATCATGTGTGTGTGTGTGTGTCTATATATATATATATATATATATATATATATATATATATATATATATATATATATATATATATATATATATATATATATATATGTAATTGAAATAATCATATATATATATATATATTAAATATTATGAAAATACAATACCCCCAAATTTTTTCAAATGATAATGCATTCACCTGTATATTTATATATAAATAAAAATAATAATATTATGTGAAAATTATTAATTAAAATTATATGCTAAATATAGCTATTCTAAACACTAAAAAACATTATTACGTAGGGGATATTTTTTATGATCAATATTATTACATTTTTAAACAATATAATTTATATACCATTTTTCAATGAAAAACATTTATATTATTAATATAAATTATTAAATTATCTTATAAATACATTCTATTAGGATTATGAATTTATAAAATAATATTTAGTTAATAAAAAAACTATTATAATGACATTGTCAATGTTGAGATACAACTTCTAAAGTGCATTCTAACAGGTAGGTTTAATGGAACTATCAAAATTTGAAAATGATGACCTACCTCTTAATAATGAAAGAGACTATCTTACCGACATTTGTTAGAGATAATTTATTTCTATCAACTTAATACATATTAGAGTACATATGAAAGTTGGTAGGTGTGAATCAAATTTTTGGAGTGCACCTACTATTACTAAATTAGAATCTTCTTTTGAAATCAATGTTGTAATTTATTTTCAATTCATGTGATATGGAGGAAGATTTGCACTAACTATTACTAATGGCATGTTTTGTGTTCATTAATAATTAATATAAGCAAGACTATCATGCCTGTACACCTAGGCCAATTATTTATGTGTATATTTAACCCTAAACGGTAGATCTAAGGTGATTTTATCATTAACCCTAGATTTTAAATTAAAGAGGTATATAGAAATGAAATGTCACAAGAGTGATAATCAAAACTATAGAAAAAAATTAGATGGCAAACTTAGATATAATCATATACTAAATTTATTATGCTAAGATAGTCTAACTATAGAAAGTACAACTATGCTAGATATAGAAATGACAAATAAGTTATATAATTAACTTGTTCTATTGTTAATGCAATTCTAGATCTAGAACAAGTAGAAAGCAGGTTGGAAAGAGATTATGACACAATTATCAGATTTTAGATTTGATGTTTCTAGATCTGTAGATAGTAATGTTAGACTAGGATGGTTTTGATCTAGGTTTGATGTAGGTCTCCTGTATGGAATACCTGGTAGAAAAGGATGCAGCCACCTAGATGCTTTTGGGTTTTTATTCACCTTCACTCTAGTTCATTCAGATCTGGGTGATGGACTATTGATCCTTTTGAAATGGAAAAACCCTAGTTCTTCATCTTCATTGTGACCTTAGGGAAAATGGGTTAATGGGCATATGGTGTCAAGATACCCCAACTACCCTAATATAAGAGGGCACTGCCTACATAGCCAATAATCCAAAATAGATCCTTAGTCTTATGTATTTCTCCCCTATGTGTTGGTTTTTGTGTGAATCATGCAATATTTGCAAAGCAATTACAATAGTGACCTAGCTTATAACTTGTAAAATTAAGATCTTGGGTTGTTATTTTTGTAATTTATACATGTAGATGTGTTGTGCCTCAGACTAATGTGGAAATAAATAAGCTCTTTTCAATTGAATGTTCTTTGATAAGAATACTTAGTATAATTCCCATGTTTCCAGGTGAGGAATGAATGAGGGATGATATTGTATTTCTATCAATCCCTTTGGAGTAATAACTTGCATTAAATCACTTAGGCAAACCATTATGATACATTTCATTTATAAATTAGATGACTTTAGGGCACTATACACTTGCAATGGGACATGACAGTAATGTTGACACTACAGAAAAGCAAATACACATTTAGAACTTGTAGAGATGGAAGATAATTACATTTTAAGCATTTTGGGCAAGAAAGAAGACTTGGGTCATCAACATAAGACTGGTTAGACTAAGATACATAGGAAAAGGGGCATAAGATAGAGCAAATGCGAGACATACAGAAGTAAAAAAAGTTTATAACAAAGAGAAATAATCAAGGTTTGAGTTTGCCACGTGTACAAGACTAATATGCTATATAATGGACAAGTGGGGTTGATATAAGATTAGATGACAAATGACATATTGAAAGAAGGATTATTTGGCTTGTGAGCTAGGAATAATGTTAGTATGATGAAGAAGAATGAGGGAATAATAGATAAATAATTAGAAGGAGATTAGTAATGATGAATTAGATGAATTTGGACAAGATTAATGGTTATTAGATGAAATTAGTGATGTTAGTGTCTAATAATAATAATATTAGTGACGATAAACAAAGAGAGAAAATTTAAGTACATACAATATATACATATATATGTATATGTACATACATACATATGTATGTATGTATATATGTATGTATGTATGTATGCATATGTACATTTATGTAGATATATGTATAGATAGATAGATAAATTTATAGATATACAAATATGTACATCTATTTTTATGTATATGTATATATATGTACACACACATTCAATGCTATAAGTTATTAAGGTTCATTAGCTAAGGATTAATATCAAGCCATGGACATACTAACTTCAAGCCTAAATTTTCATAGGGTTGTATCATTAGCTAATGCTTTTCTTAGATGTTATATAATCTAGGGATTGATTTATATTGGCATTCCTTATTAATCATGGGTTACCCTTATTACTAGTGGCCTTATCTTTATTTAGCACCCTTATAGTCATAAAGATAATAGTCTATCTACTAATGAGATGGGAAACATAAACCTCCTATGTCAAGTATGTTTATCATTATAGGATATTCATTTCTAAAGGACAATACAACATAAAAATCAATTATCAATATATCCCATTTGCCTACTTTATTTTGATTAAACATATCAAATGGTTTTTTATATTCAAAATTCACTAGCATAATTTTGTTTGAAAAAAGAAAGAAAATGAAGAATTAGGTTTAGAATGCATGCACCTAATTAATGGGATTCATTGGTTTGAATGCTTAATTACTTTCAACATGATAGACCAAAAGATGAGATATTTTTTATACCACCATCCACTTGCCCACTTTTATGGAATTTTCATGTAACACATAAGGAGTTACAGATTAATCCTTTTCCCACTTAGTTCATTGAGGCATATTTAAGCCATTGAATATGCACTCAGATTCTTTGAGTCATAGTGCGTTGTGATATATCCATCAACTACAAAATTTATAATAAAGGCTCTATCATATTCCCCTATAGATTGGTTCATCTAATTAACCCAATTAAGGAATGTGTGGCCACCATGAAAATATATAGCTTTAATGAGCAATATATTACTATGATATTATAGTCTCTTGTAGAATTCAAAAATATTTTTAGTCACCATCTCATCTTTCCCCTCTTGGTGGATCTATGATACCCATTTGCATTTTTTATTTTTTTCCATTAAATAATTCTATCTTTCTCAAGATAGTATTGGTGACCATTAGTTACAATAACCACTTCATAAAATCACATTTAATTTATAGATGGCATCCATCATGCTTTTCTAAAACTTTAATTCTTTATGGCTAATTCCTTTCTCTTCACATTTATTTTCTCATAGGCTACATGGTCAACTATCATTCTTGTCATAATCCACATTATTTCTTTTAATATTTGAATGACCATGTTTTATTCTCACTGCCCACATTCATATTAATTTATCAGAAGCTTCCTCCCTTATGAGAGACTCTTTGATATTATTTTAATTTTTTTCCAAGTGGTTGTCCACTATGGTTGTCATTTTACATTATTTGGTTGTAGGACAATTATTCATTATGGATACTATTTAGTTTATGGAGACAATTATTCAATGTGAACTCAAAATTAATTTCATTTGGTACCTCACTTACTGATATTCATAATTTGACAGGACTTTTGCACTATAATGCCAACCTTGTAACTATAAAAGTGATGCTCACTGACAATGACAAAAAATATTTGGACTCTGTGTATAACTTATAGATTGATCCAATCAATATGTATATCATTTTTTTTAAAATTTAAAATTCAACATTTTGTAAATTATAAGTAGTTTTCACTGATTGCATATTTTTTCATTTCTGTTATAGAAAATCAACTTAAAAGGGGCCTCAAAGTTGAAAAAATATCAGACCCATTTCTGAAAGCCATGGTTTAATTTTTAATTGCAATAATAGTCTTATAGGGAAGACTAGGAGAGATTCCCTTTTGCATTGTTTTTTACATTATGCATACTCTTTATAGTTTAAAATATGACTGGTTTACATTTATTTTCACCAGGATTAGATTAGAATTGAATTATGCTTGTTACAATTAGAGTTCAATAATTTTATGTTCCAATTTTTTTCTGGCCTTATACTATGAGGCCTTGTATGACCTTAAAAAAACATCAATTCTAACTATGCTTCATCTAAAAATGAGCACACATTCTTTGTTTGTTGATGACCATGAGGTTAGCTTAACATTCAAATAAATCACCTAAATGGTTTAATTTATAGATTATTACAAATTTAAAACTTAATATTTCTTTGCTTGTTATAGTTAAGACTTTATGCATTTAGCACATGAAGATAAACAACTTCAAAAAGACATTATGCTTCTAAAGGTTCTAGAAATTTTGAGTCTACAGAATCATCAATTCATTTGTTTGAAATTTTAAAATGTTTAAGACTTTCCTTTGAATCATCTCCATGTATAGGTTTTCATAATTTCAAATTTTAGTGAGAAATGATGTATCATAAAAATTTAATTATTCTATTATTTTATTTATTTATTTTATTTTTACATGTGACTCTCAATTTGTTGAGCTTAAAGTTGAAGGAGTTCAACAAACTCCAAAATTTCATGTACCACGGTCTTCTCAACCACTCATTCAAGGTTTTTACATTCTAAATTTAATTTTTGAATTGAAGTTTCTTAAATTAAATATTTTATTAACTAAGTGATTGCCTCTTATAGTTGAAGCCACCACTGTGACTCCAAATATGACACGTAGATTGGAAGACATACTCTCTCCAACTATAAGTAATAAATGTTTAATTTTAAATGAGCATTATGTTTTATTTTTTATTTTCTCTTTTTAAATATAATTTTTTTGCAGGGCACCCTCAATCTATGAGGAAAATTATGCCACCAACACTTTAATTGAACCCAATTCACATAAGAGGTAAAAGTATTTCAATTCCAGCATAGAGTAGAGGAACACTATAATTATCAGGTTTTGACTCCCTTAATTTCTCTCTCAAAGGTGTGTCTAATGCACATGGATTAACATGTTTACAACATATTGATATTGATGAAGAATATCTAGGGATTAAGAGTGGAGACCTCGGTTCTAGTGCTTTTAATCCCCATGATTTTATTCAGGTTCTAAGTGTAATTTCTCAGGATACACCTTGTACCTCTTCACCCCTGGCCACTAACTACAAGCCATATTGATTGTCAGATGATAATAAGACTAATTTTACATTGAATAGTTTAATGTCATAAAGTATAATTTCAAATGTTAGGGAGGGTGTCTTAGATGAGATGAATGATTTAAGAATTTGAGAATTTTAGGTGAAAACATTGATAAAATAAATAAATGCCAATTATCATAACTACTTATAGAGAGTAAATTTGCTTTCATTAGTTGAACATGAACCCATGAAGATTAAAAGTTTATTCAATCCAATGAAATCTAGGTCAATTTTTGTTTTTAATGATTGCAATGACAATATATTGAGTACTACATTAAATAGATTATATAATTTAAATGCGAAAGCTCAAGTATACCTTAATAAATGGGCAAGAGACATAAACCTTGTTGTAATTACAAATGTAGAGAAGGAAAAAGCTTTAGTAATTATATTTCATTTTTAATTGCAAGAAAAATATAAAAACTAGAAAAAGGAAGCCCTGATCCTCAATGTGCATTTAAAAAATGTATAAAGAAGTTTAAATGATGACTTTACATTTAAATAAAAGCTTATTCTATTAAATAAATAGAATAACACACTCAAGAAAATAATTAAGGAGCATATAATGGACCCTAATATTCTATTGAAGTAGAAAATTGATGTAGATATAAGTCTTTTTTCAGTATGAGATATAACGAATGAAGAAAGATAAAATATTGAAAATATTAATTTTTTTGTAGAGGATCTTGAAATGACAAGCATATTTAAGGATGACACAAAGGAAGGGTAGGAAAGAATTTCAAAAGATTATTGTGAGAAAGTGGATGATGGGTCTTTTAAAAAAAATGATATTTTATGATGTTACAAATTGTTTATTATGTTTCAAAAGATAATGTTATCTTTTAAACAATAATTTAAAATGACAATGTTAAGTTTTAATTTTTAAACATCAGTTTATTATGTTTCAATTACTCTCTTTTTATTGAGTTATGGTTCATTTTACATTTTACATGCATTGAATTGACTATGCTAGCGTTGTATATTTTAAGTTGATGTAGTTCAATAAACATGGTAATGTGGAATAAAATAATTTTTTCTATGGATTTACACTAAGCATCAATTTAAATTTGATGTGATTTCATCTTGTTCAATTATTGTCATGGTTGTAGATAATGGAAAAGCTTTTGTTATGCATTCAATAATTCAATTTAATTACGAGTCTATTTTTTTGGAAAGTGAACATGTTGTGCTTGTATGGAATTATTATGAACATGGAGTCCATGCAATAATTATGGTTTTCCTCTTTGGTCAATGATTTTTTTTTCATGATGATTTAATCCAATTAAATGATGAAATTGTTTCTTGGGTTGTTATTCTTGATGAATTTAAATTATTGATATGCATCTATTATGATGTAGGGGTTCAATAATATATGTTTTCTTCTCAATTAGGTCCTTTTATTGAATAGGCTTGTAAACTTATTTTGTCTTGGTAATTGAGTTTAGTATTCATAGTTTTAAGCTATAATTTAAGGTGTAAACTATCAATATTGTGTTGCAACACACACACACACACACACACACATACCATTTTAAAATTTACATAAATTTTGACCCATTTGAAGAACTACTTACACAAAAGTGAAAGTTGGATGGTCAATGAATTAATCATTAAGGTTTGGAAAACATTTATTAAGAAAATGACAATATTATCAAAAAATTTATGAATTAAATATTTAAAATGTTTTAAAATAGAAAAAATGATATTAAATTAGATTTCATAAAATAATAATTTTAATAAATATTAAACTAAAATTTAGGTAGCTAAAACAGTCCTCAATAAACTTGTTCATTGCAAGTGACATTTACATTTGTCATGTTAGTTCCATATTTAGTGTTAATATTTACATCCTCTCTATGTTCATCATATTACTGACGCCTCTTCTTTCATTTAGAGAACTTCATGTTCTCAGAGCTATTTCATAAAGAAACATGTCCACAACATAATGTGAAACATACAGTCTTAAATATGTGTCTAGATTTTTGTTCAATATATTCTAAAATTTTGACTTAATGAAAGATAATGCAAAAAATACTCTTTCATCTTCCACTGAGCTCAAAATCATTATTTGACAAAGTTAATATAATTAAAAATATTCACTAATAATTTTTAGTTTGATGCTATTAGGATAACATTTTTTCCATAGTCGTGTAATTGCACCATTTTCTGTTGGTTCACTTAGACACTGATATTGATTAACAATTGTAATTCCAAAATGTCAGTAAATATTTCCTCAAAACATCTTTAATTTTAACTCCATTGAGCTCTACATATTTATTAAAATGTTTAATAAGAGAATCCATGTATTTTTACAATAAATTGATCATCAATTGTTGACCATTATCACTGTTCTAAAATATGGGATTCACAATTGCCATGGCCTCCAAAAGAGCATTCCACATATAAGTTTTATGAAGTTCAAATCAATTTTATTTATGTTTCAGATATAACAATATCATATAAAAGATGTGTTACATGTGCTTTTTCAGTTTCAACTCCCATAAAATCGAATATTATGTAGAAAGCATGTATTGATATCTCCTTACCATTAACGATGACACAAAAGTAATCATTGATATTAAATTTCAAATAGATTTCAAGATTCTTTAAATCTTTCAAAATATGTCAAGTTCTAAAAATTAGTGCTTGAATCTTTTCATTCAATGTGTACAATATATCTAGATATTAACATACTACTTTTCTCAACCGTATGAAGTCAAAAATATATATGAATCTCTTCTAATCATGTTTCATTAAACAATTGATTTCTTTCAACATTGATATAATTACACATAATGTCAATATTGTTTCCAAATCTATTAACTAGTGTAATAAATCTTTTACCTTGTCAACTTCCGTATGGTATTTATACATGAAACCTACTAGTGATGGATATTCTTAAAAAATTTATACATATAGGTTCATACATAGAAATCCATCTTGTATCAACATTTTTTAGAAATTTTTACCATCAATCACTCCTATCATAAATTTTTGAAACTCCAAAAATATTTATAGATTGCTTTACATATAAGCATGCAAGTCATGAATGAACTCTTCCATTTTTGCGATATTAGCAAATATGCTCATAATTTTGTATGGAAAATTCATCTTATAAGCCATACAATGAATCAGTCATATATGGGATAACTATTATTTGAATTTGAACACATAAAAAATTTCTATGCCCTTGCATTATCGATGCACCATCAACCCTAACACAACCAACTTGGTAATTATTTCATAATCACCCATCTCATATTTATCTTTCAAGATGAAACTAATTTGTGAAGGTTTTCAGCATTATAATTTTATACCATTTTATGAAAAACTAATAGATGAGGTAACCTTGAATAGTTCTCAAAAGTATAAATATGCATGAAAACTCATGATGTGTTGTCAATTATTGTGACCTCATTAATGGACACTGAGATAAATAGTAAATTTTGAAATTTTATATCAAATCCTCCTTCTCAACCATTTGTGGACATTTTGTCATTTCTCAATCACTGCTATTTGATCAATATGATTGCAGAATATCAAGAAATCTATTATGTTGAGATAAAATATTATAACCTAAAAAATTATAAATAGGGTTACCTTTTTTTTAAATGTGGTATGCAGTAGAGAATTATTTATTTTTGGCCTTTAGATTAGAGTGCATAAATTTTCCAAATTGAGCTATAACTGTTCACCCTTTCTCAATAAGATATTTTTAATGTTTCTAAATATTTTCATAGTCACGTGCATATATTATATGCATGCATTATTCTATATTTTTCCATATGTGTTTTCTTATTATTTATCCCTCTATGTGCTTCATTGACACATATTTTCTCATAATGTTTCTCAATTATGTCCAACTTAAGTTTCATTCTATGTTTTTTTCCTGATTTATAACTACATATTATACATCTACATTTTGTTGGAATATCATAACTATTTGAAGGCTCTATGGGTTCAATGAAGGGAATATCATGCTCTTTTATGGCATCTATGTTTAGAACACATGAGCGAGAAAGGGTTAAAGTTAAAAATAAACCATGAGTTACTTCCTGATTTAAAATTTTAAAATTTGGATTTCTCTAAGCATTATGTTTTTAGGAAATAAAGTAGATGAAATTTTAGTGTAGGAACTCATGTAAGTAAAGGTATTCTTGACTATGTTCATTTGGATATTTGGGGTCCAACCTCTATAATTTTGTATGGAGGATCATTATATTTTATTACCTTTATAGATGATTACTCTATAAAAATATGGGTTTACTATCTAAAAATAGAGTATGATGTTTTTAGTGTATTTAATCAATTTAGAGATTTGATTGAGAAGAAAATTGGTAGGTTAATCAAATGTTTAAGAACATATAATGGAGGCAATTTCACATCCTTGGAGTTTCATAAATATTACAAGGAAGATGGGATTTAAAGGCATAAAACACTAGCTATACATCGCAACAAACAAGGTTATTGAATGGATGAATAGGACTCTTCTAGAGAGATCAAAGAGCATGCTTAGTAATGAAAATTTAGATAAGCATTTATGGCCTTAAGCAAATTTTACAACATGCTATCTAGTAAATCACTAAAAATCAGTTGTAATAGATTGTAAGATTCTTGAAGAGGTATAGATAGGTCATCCATTTGATTATTTAGATTTGAATTTTTTTGGTCTTAATGCTTATGTTATTACTAATAAGAATTAATGTTCAAAGTTAGACCCAAGATTTCATAATTGTAAAATTTTAAATAAAATTAAATCATAGCTAAATATATGCAATATTCATAATACATAAGAAATAAGAATTGCAAAAATAAAAAATACTTATTCTTCAAAAACTTGGAATCATTCTCCTTCTTGAAAATAAAGATCAATTACAATGTATTAATAGAATTGCATGTGAACATGCTTTTCTAATTATTGAATAAAATATTTTAAATTTATCTAAATAATAATTTGCATGTAATATCAACTAAAACTAACTCTAACCTTTCTAAGGCTTTATTTTTTATAAAAAATATATTGACTAAAAATTAACTAACTATCTAAATTTAGCTCCACAAAAACTATTCATGCAAACTAAATTTACACTAATAGTCTAAAAATAGCATTGAGTGAACTGCACTTTAGCATCACTTTTTAACATACTCCGCCTTGATGCTGAGTGGGCTCACAATTTGATCTTTGAGTGTCAAAAATTGATCTATTACAACTGCTTTCGTTAAGATATCTGCCATATGTTCTTTAGTGTTGATGTATTTCAATATTACTACCTTCATCTGCACTAAATCTCAAATAAAATGATGCTTTAAATCAAGTTGTTTTGTCCTATTGTGATGGACTAGATTCTTGGCCAATTTAATAGCACTAATGTTATCACAAAAAATAACTATGGACTGAACTTGAATCTCTCTAATTTTTTCAAGAAGTTTTTTAAGCCATAATGCTTGTGTACCTACTGAAGTGACTGCAACATACTCTACTTCTGTAGAAGAAAGGGCAACTATACTTTGCTTTTTTGAGCTCCAAGTAATCAAATCAGAACCAAAATAAAAAAAATTCCCAGATGTTAAATTTTAGTTATCGAAACTACCTCCCAAATCTGAATCACTAAAACCAACAAGATTGAACCTTTTAGAAGTGTAGTAATGAATACCAAAATCTAGGGTGCCTTTGACATACCTCAAAATTCTCTTGGCTGCCTTCATATGTATTTCTGATGGCTCTACCATGTACCTTAAAATAAGTGAAACTGAATAAGCAATATCAAGGCTTTTATGAGTTAGAAACATTCAGCTTCCAACAATACTCCTATAGGCTGTCTCATCAACTCTTTCAGCACCATCATCTCTACACAACATAACTCCATGAGCAACTGGAGTGGAGACTAATTTACAATCAACCATATCAAATTTCTTCAAAATATCTTTAGCATACTTTGTTTGACAAATAAATTTTTTATTCTCCCTTTGATAAACCTCCATTCCTAAAAAATATTTCATGAGGCCTAAATCTTTCATCTCAAATTCATTCATCATGGAAACTTTGAATTCATCCTTCATCATAGAACTGCTACCCATATACAACAAGTCATCAACATATAAACTTACAATGAGATTATCATTACCTTCTTGTTTGTAGTAAAGGGTAGGTTCACTCCCAAGTGTCATTCCTATGAATAGAATCCATCTCTTCTTGCATTGCTTGCATCCAAACTTCATTAGTATATGCATCTTCAAAACATGATGGTTCAAAATTAGCCTTGATAAGTAAAGCAAAATTTAGTGTCTCACCTCTTGGATTTTCTTCATGTGCTTGATTTGAACTCCTTTGATAAATGTCACTCAATCTTCTTACCTTCCTTGGAGAACTAGGGCTTGAATTTGGAATTACACTTGGAATTGAACAACTAGATGAGGGGTTACTAGGTAGATTTGTAACACTTGGAAAATAAATATTAGTGGGCTGCCCATGATCAATATCATCCATAATAACTTCATTTACAACAAATTTTGACTTCTCCATATGGCCTTTTTGATGACCATAAACTCCTCCTTCATAAAAAATCACATCTCTTAACACAATAAGTCTATTAGTGAGAGGATTATATAACCTGTAAGCCTTACTTTCCTCACTATATCTAAAAGTAATATATGACTCACTTTTGGAATCTAACTTTTGCCTCTTTTGATCAGGAACATGATCATAGGCTAAGCAACCAAAAACTTTAAAATAATTAACATTTGGCTTTTTCTCATACTAGGCTTCATATGGAGTCATCCTGTCAAGTGCACTAGTGGGACTCCGATTGAGAATATATACTACTGTAACAACTACACCTCCCCAAAAAGAATTGCTTAATCCCTTTGTTTGTAGCATGCTTCGTACCATCTCCACCACTGTATGATTCTTCTTTTCAGCTACACCATTTTGTTGAGGTGTGTATGTAGTGGTGAGTTGTCTTCTGATGCCATGCATATCACAATAACCTTGAAAGGCTTCTGAACAAAATTCTCCTCCATGATCAGTCCTTAAGCATTTGATTTTGCACCCTTTGTCATTTTTTACAAGGAATCTAAACCTCTTAAATGTCTCAAGAGCTTCACCTTTGCTCTTCAAAAAATAAACTTAACACTGTCGTGAGTAATCATCAATAAAAGTATTGAAATATGATGACTTACCTAAACTCCTTGTATGCATAGGACCACAAATGTCTGAATGAACTAACTAGAGTGGATAATGAACCCTCCATGCATTGCCTTTTGGAAATTTCTCTCTTGCATGTTTTCCTTTAGTAAATCCTTCACAAACTTCCTTGTGCTCTTCAACCTTAGGCAAACCAGAAACTAATGCTTTTGATGTTAGAATCTTCAAACTATGAAAATTTAAATGCCCATACCTGAGATGCCACAACCAACTTGTATGCTCATATGCCATATTGACAAGGTTCTTGTTATGTTCACCAAACTTCAATGGGAACATCTTATTCTTTGTGATAGGCACAACTGTTACCACCCTATTTCCTTGATTCTTATCATAAATTATACATTGTTAATTTTTAAATACAACTTTATAATTCTTCTCACATAGTTTTTCAATACTCAACAATTTATGCTTTAACTTTGGAGTGTAATAAATGTCTTTAACACTCTTCATACCTTCTTTTGTATGGACTTCCATAGTTCCTTTTGTAGCAACCTCCAATGATTTTTCATCACCAAGCTTGATCTTGGATTTAAAACTTTCATCCATTATAGAAAAAAGTTTTTTATTCCCTAACATGTGGTTAGAACATCCTGAATCTAAATACCAAACATTTTTAAAAATATTTTCAGCTTTGTCATAAGATAAAAATAAATTATCTAGATGATTCTCATCACCTTCTTGAGCATAATGAATGCTTTTATCATTATCAACTTATTTTAATCTACACTCATAATTAAAGTGACCATACCTATTACAATGATAACACTGGATATTATTTTTATCAAATTGGCCTCTACCTCTTCCTCTGAAACCACCTCTTCCTTGAAAACCACCTCTACCTCTATTTCCTCTTGAGTAATTTTGATTTTGGACTCTACCTTGGCCTTGATTACTTCGATGCTACTATTGACATCTTCATTCTTTGTGATTTGTAATTTGGAGGAAAAAGCTTTCTCATCACTTTTCCCAAATGAATCTCTCAATCTTTCTTCATGAGACATCAAAGATCCAACTAGATGATCAAATTGAAGGGTAGACAAATTATTGCTTTCTTTTATGATTATGGAAACATGGTTCCACCTTGCTGTGAGAGTCCTCAACACCTTTTTGATCACAACCTCATTGTTCACAATTTCACCAAGTGTAGCCATCTTATTGACCACATCTTTTACTCTGACACAATAGTTACTCACACTTTCAACTTCTTGCATCTTCTTTTCAAATTCTCTCTTCAATGTCTATAACTTGACAACTTTGACTTGATCACTACCTTAGTAAGCTTTTTTTAGAGTCTTCCAAGCATCTTCTACTGTCTTTGCTCTTGCAATTCGTGGAAATAGGCTCTTTTCTAGAACTATTTAAATATGAAATAAGGCTTGAGAATTCTTCTTCTTAGCCTCCTTCGCTATTTTATCATTTGTTGTGAGGGCATTCCAATCAACGGGCTCTATATAACCTGATTCAATAATCTCCCATTAATTTTTTCCTATCAAAAAAGTCATCATTTTGATACACCAATAATCATACTCATTTCCATCAAATTCTGGAATGGGCAAGGAGTTAGAATTTGACATGATAAATTTTTGGCAAAATTCCAACTACTAAATCTTTAACCCAAAAGAAAAAATACCTGCTCTGATTCCAAATGTATAATTTTAAATAAAATTAAATCACAGCCAAATATATGCAATATTCATAATACAGAAGAAATAAGAATTGCAAAAATAAAAAATACTTCTTCAAAAACTTGGAATCATTCTCCTTCTTCTTAAAAATAAAGATTAATTACAATGTATTAATAGAATTGCATGTGAACATGCTTTTCTAATTATTGAATAAAACATTTTAAATTTATCTAAATAATAATTTGCATGTAATATCAACTAAAACTAACTCTAGCCTTTCTAAGGCTTTATTTTTTCTAAAAAATATATTAACTAAAAATTAACTAACTGTTTAAATTTAGTTCCACAAAAACTATTCATGCAAATTAAATTTACACCAATAGTCTAAAAATAGCACTGAGTGCACTGCACTTCAGCATCACTTTTCAACAAAAATTACATCTTTATGGAGTATAGTGAAAGAGATGGTGTTAAGGGATATAGAGTGTGGGATCCTACTGCCCACAACATCATCATTAATAGAAATGCACAGCTTGATGAATCATCTTTTATAAAATCAAATATAGAATTTAAAGAAAAATAAGAACCAAAATATTAACGTGTCAAGGTTGAAATCAATCCATCTTAAGAGTCTAAAAATGAGGAAAACCTCTTGCTGAAAACCATGCCTCAAATTCCAGAACTTCCTTCAACTCCCTACCTAAATACAACACAAGGTATGAGTTTCCAGATGACATACCCATTTCGATTTTGCACGGTATTTTTGCAGGGAAGTTGTCACTGTTTAGAGGGGTGTAATGCCTACTTTATGTGAATACAGAAACAAATCTTCAGTATCTGAAACAACCCTACACCTGTCAACTATCCAACGGCATTTTCGAAGTAAATTTTCTTGGAATTGTATCGGGTAACTAGGTCGCTCATATTAGCGAATGCAGCATAGGATATTGAGCCTAACCAGCTCGTTTCCTCGCAATCCGCGGCAACCATTCCCATTTCGGGGAAGCTTTTTGTAGCCACGTTTAGCAGTTGGTGAGGGGGCCAAGATACAATCCTTCCAAGGTGAGCTTAACGTCCTTTTCTCGCCCGATTATATTTCGGTGTCCGATATGACCGCACGAGCGAACAGATCCCTTTCCAAAAGAGGTGAAATCCACCGCGCGCACGAATCTCCCAACCTTGACTAATGGAGCAACGCACGACTTTCACTACTAGTTCCTGGGATGGAGCTCATTTCACCACTTATTGCAATTTTTTTTCAAATGTTTGATTCTTGGATGTAATCAATGAATGGTTTCAGTGCATTGCATGAAGGTGCGATCCAAACTCACATTTTCCATATTTTGTCATATTTCTGCTCTAGATTTGTTGGGGTGCGTACATATTCTTGCCTTCACTATCTTGTATCTCTATTATTATAATTCACATCCATTGAAGAGCATGGAATGTAATTGCAGGCCTGTAATCGACCACAATTTTTATTACGTGGGTCTGAAACACACTTCTACTTTTGGGTGTGCAATGAGTAACTTGCGCCCTGCCATGACTTTTGTATTGGCTCTCATTTTCAGGTAATAGCATCACTATATTTACTCCTAAATACTGATCTGCCAGGATATTTCATGCATTCATATTGTATTATTGCTGGTGTAGAATGGAGAAAATAAAATTTGGACGGATACGTAGTCAAAGATAGTGGGAAAAATATTGTGCGTAGGGGAGCAATGGTGATGTTGTTCCCATGCCTTGGTCTTCACATGAACATCACCACCCAGCCTCAAATGTTGCCGCTACCGCCTCTAGTAGAGATCGGATCAAAGGCTGCCTGTGTTTAGTTGTTGCAACCCTCACTTGGGTAGCCTTGTTTGTTCTTCAGGTAATTAATCACTAATAATCATCCTCTTTAATCTCTGCTTTTAAGTCTTCTAGAGCAACGCACGGCTTTCACCATTTCTGCTTTCACCATTTCTGCTTTCACCAACGACACCATATTGTTAATGGAGCCATTATCAACTGTTGTCCGTGGTCTGAGCTTTATGTCCAAAATTGTCACTCATCTGAGATGTCTGCCAGCTATCCCAGTCAAAAATTGTCCTTGATCTGAGCTATGAGACAGCTATTTGAAATAAACATCTTTATGATGTCATTAAAAATGTTAAATGGCGTTTAAATACATTGCCAAACAGTTTTATTTTAATGTATTGGTGTGAACTTATATTTATAAATTAATTAATTAATTTATTTTTTTAAAATATTTAAATAATTATTAAATTATAAAACATAAAATCTCACCCCAAAAAAACTTAACATCTAATACATATAACTGCTCGCTACAAAACGAGTGCTTCGCTACAACAAAATAAAGCAGAAGTAGACATATTTATTGCAGGCATTTGCCGCGGAAATGATGCTTCTCTTTATTGTAATTGCCATTCTAGGAACTAAGATTCATTAAACCATTTTTGCGTACTTAATAAAGCCCAGATGGGTGCTGTTACCAAGCTGCTGCAGAGTACCCACGCTCTGTGTAAGGAAGCATGTGGACGACTCCTCGTAATAAAAGAAAGCCGCATGCTGAGATGCTAACGGCACGGGTCGGTAATCCGCATTGTATTCTACAGTATAGTCACCCATCTCTCCTTCGTTCACAAAGGAGAATGGTTCCTTCACCTTGGCCGCCAGCCATGGTCAACACAAAACGTGTACCTTTTGCCTTGCTTATTCAAATCAAGATTACTTTACGAACGTACTTAAACATTTTAACAGCAAATACACTTAATTTTTTTAAATTGAAAATTTGTTTTTATACTGATTAAGCATATAGAATGTTTTTATGATTTAAATGTTAAGGATTGAGGGATATATATTATCCCAAATTTATTTAGGTATAATTTTAGTTTCATTTTTTTAAAATTTAGTGGGATTTATATTTTAATGGATGGTTAGATAACACTTTTTACACCATCATCCTTACTATTAGAATACAAATGTTAGAATCAAGAGAGCATGAAACAACAAGAACTTAAACAAATAAACAAGAACTGAACCCAATTGCTAGAGCGATCTCTTGAAAAATAAGATTTTATTGATCTTCAATTTTCCTTGCTTACAATGCTGCCCCCAAGGCGTCTTTAAATATAATTGAATCCAAAAATAACTGAAAATAAACTGCATGACTAACTAAAATTAACTCCATGCTAACTGAGACTAAATTGCTTCTCTAACAGTTTAACTAACTGTTTGTTAACTAACTGATTCCTAACTGTCAGTTAACTAACTGAATGCTAACTGTTAGTTTACTAACTGATTGCTTAACTGCAGCTAACTGCTTGCATGTATAGAAATTATCTTGAGTTTCTAACACTCCCCCTTAATTTCTACCACTTACAATTTTAGCATTTACAATGCCTAAATTTTGTCTCAAATAATCAAAGGTCTTTTTTGCTAATGCCTTTGTAAATATATCTGCCAATTGATCTTCAGATCTGCAGAAGTCCAGATGGATTTCTCCATTGTTCACTACCTCCTTGATAAAGTGAAATCTTGTATCAATGTGCTTGCTCCTCTTGTGAAACACATGATTTTTTGATAATGCAATTGCTGATTTAAAAGTGTCTACAGACAAATTTCCAGTAAAAATCAAATCATCAACATATAAACACACAATCAAAATCTGACCTTCTTTGTTAATTTTTGTGTACAAAGTAGGCTCACTATTGCTTCTTCTGAATCCATTGTTTAACATATATGAATCAATCCTGCTATACCATGCTCTTGGTGCTTGCTTAAGACCATAAAGAGCCTTCTTCAATCTGTAAAATGTTTCTTCATATCCTTGTACTTCATAACCTGTGGGCTGTTTCACATACATTTCTTCATCTAAAAAACCATTCAAGAAAGCTGATTTTACATCCATTTGATATGCATACCAATTATTTTGAGCAGCTATTGTTAAAACCATTCTAACAGTATTCAGTCTAGCAACTGGTGCAAATGTTTCATTATAATCAACTCCATGTTCTTGTGCAAAACTTTTTGCTACTAACTTTGCCTTGTGCTTTTCAACATTTCCATTTGCATCAAATTTAGTCTTATAAACCCATTTGACTCCAATACAATCCTTGCCTTCAGGTAAAATAGTTAGATCCCATGTTTGATTTCTTTCAATAGCATTCAACTCTTAATCCATTGCTTTTAGTCAATGTTCCTCATTAACTGCTTCTTCATAATACATAGGATCATGAGTGAAAAGAGCAAAATTTGAAACCAAATCTAATTTCTCTTCTTCTTGATTATAAATCTCATTCAAATTTCTCATTTTTTTACCTTTAAATTTTGATCTTAAAGTAGCAAGAGTTGGATCTGATTCATCACTTACTTGTGAATTTGGAGTAGGGTGACATGCATGACTAGATGATTCACCTTGTTCAAACCTCCTAGGTGTTCTTATTGGAGTGCTTGTTCCTGCTTGTGGAGAGGATTGATCTCCTTACAAATTTTGTTCTTCTTCAGATTCTTCTTCATTCTGTGGAATTGGTGCTCCAATTGTGATGGTGCTACCATCCCATGCTTCTTCTTCCTTAAATTCAACATCTTTGCTAATAATCACTTGCTTTGAAATAGGGTTATACAACTTATAAGCCTTTGACTCTTCACTATAGCCAATAAAAATGCATTTTTCACCTCTATCATCAAGTTTTCTTCTCAATTTAGATGGTATAAGAGAATATGCTATATAACCAATTTTTTTGAAATGATGTACACAATATTTCTTACCACTCCACGCTTCTTGTGGAATTCGATCTCTGACACTCTTTGTTGGGCTTCTGTTCAGAATATACACTGTACATGCTACTACTTCTGCCCAATATTCATTTGACAAGTGTTTGGCTTTCAACATGCTTCTTGCCATCTCCATTATTGTTCTATTCTTTCTTCATGCTACACTATTCTGCTGTGGTGTGTACCTTGTAGTTAAATGTCTTTTGATGCCATGATATCTACAAAAATCTTGAAATTGATTAGACATATATTCACCTCCTCTATCTGATCTAAGGACCTTGATATAATGGCCACTCTGCTTTTCAACCATTGCCTTGAATTCTTTAAACTTTTCAAAGGCTTCAGACTTATTTTTGAGAAAGTATATCCATGTCTTTCTGCTAAAGTCATCAATGAAGGTTATAAAATAAGTACTAACTCCAAGTGATGTAACTTGCATTGGTCCACATAAATCACTATGGACTAGCTCCAATATTACCTTAGCTCTATACGAGGCTCCTACTGGAAAGCTCTCTCTATGCTGTTTTGCCAGAATACAACTATCACATGAACTTCCTGGCTATTCTATTGGTGGTAATCCCTTCACCATATTTTTCTTCTGTAACAAATTTAAACCTCCAAAATGTAAATGTCCATACCTTAAGTGCCATTGCCATGATTGATCTAGATGCATGTTTTTGAAGTGGGCTTCCTCTTCTCCTTGGATGCACTGAATATGAAGAGGGAACATCTGACTCTTGGTCATCTCCACTTTACCTATCAACCTGTCACTTGGAAACTTGTCCAATATTATGCAAACATTATCCATAAAAGATATTCTGTAACCTTTCTGTACTAATTGACCAACACTCAGAAGATTATGTTTTAGTCCAGGTACAAAATAAACATGAGGTATAAACCTTCTTTCACCATTCTTAGCCAAAACATTTATGACACCTTTACCCATGACATCTACTGTGATATCATTTCCTAATTTAACTTTTGATTTTATAGAATCATCAAGACTAGCAAACAATTCTTTATTCCCTGTCATATGATTACTGCATCCACTATCTAAGAACCAAATATCTCTAGCTTTTTCTTGAGTAACATTACAAGTAAGAAATAAGATTCCAAGATTAGAACTAGATTCACTTGTATTGGAACTAGATTCACCTGTGTAATTAGCATTCTGCTTGTACACATATCCTTGTTTACTTCTGCAGTCACTTGCATAATGACCATATTTCTTATAGTAATAACATTGAATATTAGATTTATCAAACCTCTATGAACCTTGCTAGAAGTGATTGTTGCCACCTCCTCTACCTCTGTAGTTTTGATTACTGTTCTCACCTTCATTTGGATTGTTCCTTCCATATCTGCCTCTACCTCTTCCTCTGAAGTTTGACCTGGCTCTTCCTCTTCCTTTGCCAAATGATACCTGTGACTTGAAAACATTCTCAAGTGAAGTATTGTTATTCCTATTCATTCTGGATTCATGAGTTAACAAAGAACCCATTAATTCATCTACAGATAACGGTTCCAAATCCTTGGTTTCCTCAATAGCTACAACTATTGCATCAAATTTACTGAGTAAACATCTGAGTATTTTTTCTATGATCTTCTGATCCGTGATAGATTCTCTATTAGATCTAATTTGATTCACTATATTCAACACTTGACCCATAAACTTGTCTATTGAATCTGAATCATTCATTGGAAAATTTTCAAAACTTCTCCTAAGAGATTGCAATTTAGCAATTTTTACCTTTGTATTACCTCTATAGGTAGTCTCCAAGATTTTCCATGCCTCTCTGGATCTTGTTGCTGCTGCAACTCTAGAAAAAATAGATTCATCCAATGCTTGTTGGATGAGAAATAAATCTTTTACATCTTTTTTCTTGTTCTCTTTAAGCTCATCCTTTTGTGCTCGATTTAATCCCAGATGTGCTGCCTCATCCTGTAGTTTTACAAAACCACTCTCTACCAAATCCCAAATATCTTGTGAGCAAAATAAAGTTCGCATCTTAATTTCTTAAAAACCATAATTCTTACCATTGAAAATGGGAATTTGAGGTTGTGAAATACTGTTATTAGCTACCATGTCTCATGCTAAAATGACTTTCTAGTTTGCTATTTCTGAAACACAGTCGCCGACGTCGATTAAACTACCGACATCTGTCAAGCGATAGTGCCGATGTCGGTTCTATTGTCGATGTCAGTCTGAGTGTCGGTCGACGTCGATTAAATTGTAGATGTCGATCGCTGCACTGCCCGCTAGCAATTCTTGCACTTTTCCTTCACGCTTTAGACTGTGACTGCTTCACTCTCCTTTCTTCTTAGCACCTCCCTACTGGATGCTTTCCTAACCAGGCTCTGATACCAATTTGTTAGAATCAAGAGAGCATGAAAAAATAAGAACTGAATCCAATTGCTACAACAATCTCTTAAAAAATTAGATTTTATTGATCTTTAATTTTCCTTGCTTACAATGCTGCACCCAAGGTGTCTTTAAATAGAATTGAATCTAAAAATAACTGAAAATAAACTGCATGACTAACTAAAATTAACTCCATGCTAACTGAGACTAAATTGCTTCTCTAAAAATTTAACTAATTGATTCCTAACTATCAGTTAACTAACTAAATGCTTACTGTTAGTTTACTAACTGATTGCTTAACTGCAGCTAACTGCTTGCATGTATAGAAATTATCTTGTGTTTTTAACAACAATGCACTTAATTACATCTAATTTTTTTTAAAAACTATATAAAATAAAAACTAAAATTTCAACTAAAATTTCAACTGAATCTCAAAAATATAGTAAATATATATTTACACGAGAGGGAGGCATTTATACTAAGATGAACTCAGTGTAGATTCATCTACAGATTTTTTATACTATTTTAAATGTGTAACAGTTAATAAGAGTTTACACACTGATCAATCTTTAGTTTTTCCTGTCCACACAGTTATCAATGATAATTTATCCACATAAACTATTGGTGAAGTCCACTACTTTGCAAAGTTTAATAAATTTTAGCAGGTTTGACAACTGTCTCTCTTTAATTTCACACTCTCTGTTTGACTAGCAGAGAGTGTTCCACAAGTCATGATTTGAACCATCTAATTCATCTATGTGTTTCCAGCATGGTTTAAGGCCCTTTCTATGCACATATCAGTAAAAATCCACATTGAAGCCAAGAGCAAGTAAATGTTTTCTCTGAGTTCGGGAAGAAAATGCTTATTTCTCTTCTTCCCACTACACAAACCAATTGATTGAAGTCCTGAAAATAGAAACACAAAAAGAATCAAATACCCACATGACATGTGATGGGAAAATACCAAAGTTTGCGTGGATGTAAAAATATTTCCTTGCGTAATAATCCATTACAGGAATAACTAACAAGAGAGAGGAGAGGAAAGGTTTGTAACTTCCAACTCAAAAAGAATAAAGAGACGGAGACGGAGACCCACATCATCATGGGAGCTTGTCTTTCCTCTCCACCTGTTAAACAATAAATGCCATATAAACATGGAAAAGGTGGGTGAATTGACCCCCATGTAATGTTTGTGTGTACCTTCAACATTTGTTCACCAAAAATTAAAATAAAAAATAAAAAATGCACAAAAACAAATTAATAGAGGTATGTAAAATGAATATATCAAGGTAGCTACTACCTACTGCACTATGCATGCTTGTTTATGGATTTAATAATAACACCTAAAGTAATTGTATTTTTTGTAGTATTCCCTAATAATGAAATGTTTTACCACCTTAAGTTTTATATCTTAGATGGACAAATTTAAAAAACTAGCCTTCCCCATCCCAAAAAAAATGATTACCTTGTGTGTTTGCTCTGCACATAAACCAAATTTTCTAGTTTGAATCTCTGTGATCCACTCTCTCGCCAACTAGACCAGATTCTCAACAATTTCTTAGGCAACTCCATTCTTTAACCATGAAAAATTTGTGAAATCAAATTTCGTTAGCTTACTTTGCAAATATAATTTTTTATTGTCATCAAGGAATATCACTTGGAGGCCATAAAAATCTATCATATGTATGATACAATTATACTACAAATCAAACTAAAAATTATAATGGAAATCAAAGTGAAAATTATACTGTAAATCAGAGTGTATAGAGAAACAATTTCCTTCATAACTTGGAAATTTTTACCTCTGCATGCTTATTGATTAACCAACATTAAAAATAGACAAACTTTAAAAATGGGGGGCAAAGATATATGTAAATACGTGGGTTTCTAAATCCCAACGTTAATATAAATATGCATTTTATATTTTTTCACCGATATTCGCTATGCAAGGAATTCACTGCCATTATTTACCATTCCAAAAATTACTTCAACCTCACCTTAAATTTGCTATCCATGCATCCAATCAGTTGAATGAGTTGAATATTTTGAGGGACGTGTTGCTTCAACATCCCTAACTACATTCACGGAGTTGGTCTTCCTTGATCAAATGAATGGTGAGATTTCTTTGCACAGTGATTTGAGTAAATGCAAGTCTGAACTGTCAAAGTGGTGAAAAGAGAATCATTGTGAAGCTGGTGTGTCGGTCCCAAGTTTATGTGGACCATGCACACGTGTATATGAAAGCGTTGGGTGGGTGTTTATGAGTAGTTCTATCGGTCTCAGATTTTGTGAAGTAAAGGTGGGTTTATCCTAGGTAGAGAGCAATCAAACTTGGGGAGGGAATTGTTCATTGTAATCATTCAAGTGGTTCCAAGCATTATCAGCTGAGCCTGACTCGGTGGTTATTGTGTATATTGGCCAGTTGGCCCATTTATTATACTTTGGACTAGATTATCTTGAAGAGTTAATAAAATACATGTTACTCCCAATTCTCTTGCATTGTGTGAATGCTCATGTGTGTTGAGTCAATTTCTTGATCTTTGCAAGTGTGTGTTTTTCTTTCCACTGCTAATCCTTTCTTTATACAAGTTATTGTCCACTATGTTTATTGATGAACTTGTGTAGGTAAACACTGAAGGCATAGTACATAGTTCTTGTGAATCCTATCGCAATGAGGGATTCTAGGTTAGAACAAGTAGTACCACACAGCGCAACCAACTTTAGAGAGCTGGCCCCATGATAGTTGGTACCAGAGCACACGGTTTATGTTTTGTGGGATTATGTTTGCCTAAAGCTAAATAATCTTTTGGCTTCCCCTGTCGAGTCAGTCCAGTGTTGTTTGGTTATGTCTAAGTCAGTATTACTAGAGATCTATCTAGGATGTTTCTCAAGAAAGTGGCCAGTAGGGGTCGAGAGCAGGGTCAGGGCAAAGGTGAAGGTGGTGGTAGTTGCCACATTGGTAAGGTGAAAGTGGCTGCAATGGGTGAAGGCCTTATTGAGGAGTTGGTGCCCAGTTCCAATTGATGGGGGATCGTGTGGGTATAAGATTCAATGAGTTTGAAGAGAAGGTGACTACTATGAGGCAGATGATCATGGAATTTACTGGTAGGCTGGGGAAGAGCTTGGTGTTCTAAATAGAGTTACAAGATGAAGTGGCTTTGTATCGATTAACAGTATCAGGTTTGGTGAAAGCATTAGGGTTTAGTTCTTCTTCAATTTTGAAGCTCCCAAAGTTGAAGGAACTAGAGTGTTATGATGGTGAGAGAGATGACCATCTTCTTGATAGCTTCTTCTAGGACATGGAGGAGTTCTTGGTAGGGTGAGGAGGTCTGTCAGGTGCACAAGATGTGTGTGCTATAGCAAGGTACCTCATGGGTATGACAAAGGTTTGGTATATAACCTTGGCTAATGACAATGCATTAAGGAGTTGTACATGGTGGTTGGACTCTTGGGAGGATCTGAAGGAAGCCCTTGGGGTTCAGTTTTGACCTAGAAATACAGCATTGTTGGCTAGGACCAAGTTGAATCAATTGAAGTAAGTGGTGGAGATGGGAGAGTATATCCATTCTTTCCAAAGCCTTTTGTTGGAGGCCACTGACATGTTAGAGGTGGATAAGTTGTTTCATTTTACTCATAATCTTCAGTCATGGGCTCAGGGTGAGCTCTGTTATCATGAAGTATTTGATGTTAGTGAAGTAATTATTGTAGTAGACCATCTCTTGATTTTAGAGAGGGTTATTCATCCAAAAACACCTTGGGCCCTTGCACATCCATGTAGGGAGGCATTGGTAAGGGGTTGAGTATGTCTTCAGGGAAGCTAATGGGTGACCAAGGAAGGGAGGTTACTTTGGAGTCATTAGAGGGATCTTGTAAGCCTTGGAGCACATCCATGGGTGGCAAGGAGAAGTCACTAGTTGGAGGATCAAGTGGGAAGAAGTCCCATTTAAAGTGTTGGACCTATGGTGGGAATAACTATAAACAAGATTGTCTAAAGTGGTAGGGGGTGTTTGCAGTTCAGAAGGAGAATCTAGATAAACTATGTGAGCAAACGGTGCATGTGCTCATGGGAGCTCAATGCTAGGTAAAGCTTGGGTTCGAAGGTGGTTGTGTGTAACTTACTATGGTTGATTATTATGGAAGGGGTGCTCGTGGACTCAGGTGTCCTACAATTATAAGTCAACTAGTTTAGCCTTGGAGACTTGGCCTCCAGACCTCTAAGGGTTCAAGTAGGCTTTGTGGAGTTACAAGCTATCCATGTTATGCTGAGACAAGGTTTACCCAGGTTGGGTAAGGTGATAGTTTTTCCCATCTTGGATTTATTTTATGTTAGATCTATTGTATACATGCATGGTGAAGATTGTGCAGAGGAGTGAGATTGGGAAGATGGAAGTGGTGTTGGGTTGAGTATGCAGAAGAGTGCAAGAATTGGTGAGGAGTCAGTGTATCTTGTATTACTTGGTGGCAGTTGAGATGTTGAAGGGGTAGCATGTTCATTTTTGCTATTGATGCAGGGTGGGTTCTTCACAGCCATCAGTATACTCAAAGAAACATCATCTTATTATGTCACAAAGAAGATAATTGATCAAGTGCATTGAGTTGGTTACAGAGGAGAGTTCTTGGGTAAGGAATTCATTCCTATTGTTGGGCTTGGTGTGCTGGATCTAAAGAGTTATCTTCACATGTTATACTCTTGTTTAGAGTTTTAATACTATTTTAGGGGAATGTTTGATGGGGTCACTTAGTCTTTGATAGGATTGCAGAGTCTTGAAGAGGTTGGTGATCAGGAGCCATTTTCCTCCACCCTGTGTTTGGAGATTGGCAAGAATAGGGTGATCTTGTGAAGCTGCATTGGTTTGGTTTAGCTTGTGTTGGTAATCTTTGTCTATATGCTAATGTTGTTAGAGATTCAGTTTGTTTTTCAATTTTGTAACCAGTCAGATTCCTTAGTCACTGATGAAGCCAAACTAACGATGGTTCCCACCTAAGCGCCCTTCTATGTGTGTGATAAGTAAAATTAGAGTGACAATTGGAATAGTTTGTTGGGGTGAAGACAGTGGGTTACATAACAATTTGAAGTGGAGGTAGTTTCTAGTGGTGTTGGAATGGTGTTTTTCAACAATATGGGAGCATTTGGAAGCCCTCAATAGTTAAGGTCATGGAGTTTGGCCTTGGTCTCTTAACTCTATATGGAGCCTGAATAAGGGAAGTGTTTATCTCTTGGCTTTGGGTTTTGAAAAGGAGGTGTGTTAATCTCTTGACATTGATTAGAGCTTGAAAAGGGGATGTGTTTCTCTTTACTTTGGGTTTGAAAAAGGGGTTGTGTTGATCTCTTGACTCTGGATGGAGCTTGAAAAGGGGTGTGTTTATCTCTTGGATTTGGGTTTGAAAAGGGTATGGGGTGGTCTCTTGACTCTGAAGGAAGCTTGGAAAGGGGATGTGTTTATCTTTTAGCTTTGGGTCTAAAAAGGGGAAGTGTGGTGGTCTCTTAACTCTAGATTCTAGATAGAGCTTGGAAAGGGGAAGTGTTGGCCTCTTAGCTTGGAATGGGTCTAAAGAAGGGACGTGTTAATCTTTTGGCTCTGGGTTGAGTCTGAATAGAATATTTCCCTCATGGGTTCCTACTAGTGGAGTCATGCCGACACTGAAGACGTCACCAATTTTAAGTGCGGTAGTCTATGAGGGATGTGTTGCTTCAACATCACTAACTACATTCATGGAGTTGGTCTAACTTGATCAAAAAAATGGTGAGCTTTCTTTGCATAGTGATTTGAGTGAATGCAAGTCTAAACTTTCAATGTGGTGAAAAGTGAATCATTATGAAGCTAGTGTGCCAGTCCCAAGTTTATGTAGACCATAGGCACATGTCCGTGCAAGTGTCAAGTGGGTATTTGTGAGTAGTTATGTTGGTCTCAAATTTCATGAAGCAAGGGTGGGTTTGTCCTAGGTAGAGAGTAATCACACCTGGGGAGGGAATTATTCATTGTAATCATTTGAGTGTTTCTGAGCATTATCTGCTGAGCCCGACTCGGTGGTTGTGTATGTTGGCCAATTGGCTCATTTATTGTACTTTGGACTAGATTGTCCTAAAGAGTTAATAAAAAACATGTTACTCCCAGTTCTCTTGTATTGTGTGAATGCTCATATGTGTTGAGTTGATTTCCTAATCTTTACAAGTGTGTGTTTTTCTTTCCACTGCTAATCCTTTATTTATACAAGTTGTTGTCCACTGTGTTTGTGGGTGAACTTATGCAGGTAAACACTGAAGGCGTAGTCTATAGTTCTTGTGAATTCGATCACAATGAGCGATTACAGGTCGAAACAAGTGATGCCACATATCCCGGTCAGCTCCAGAGTGCTAGTCCCATGAAAAATATGTGAAGGAGGGGGAACCTTGGTAGAAGCTCATTCTGACAAGTATTAATGACTTAATTTGAGAAAATGACCTAATAATATAAAACAACCAATATCATATATATAAAATAGTCAATACAAAATAGCCAATAATATGTGTGTGTGTGTGTGTGTGTGTGTGTGTGTGTGTGTGTGTGTGTGTGTGTGTGTGTGTGTGTGTGTGTATGTGTGTGTGTATTAATAATAAATTTATTATAAAATATATAATTTAATAATTATATTATATTTTTATAATGATATTATTATATATTTATATTAAAAAATAAAATAATATAAATATAAATTATATTATTTTAATATATTTATTAATATAAATTAAATACTAATATATTACATATTAATATTATTATTGATATTAAATAATATTAATTGTATATTAATCTAGATAATATAAGGAGCATATATGTATACACACACGGATATATATATATATATATATATATATATATATATATATATATATATATATATATATATATATATCATTAGATGTGTGCCTAGTTATCCCAGTCCATATATGACCAATGCATCTTAGGTAGTATCCCTCTTAGTCCATAAGCTTTGCACCTCCCTATATGTAGTGTCTAATATTATGGTCAATCATGTGATCTCTAATGCTAAATTAGAAATCTAAGCATCTTTAGTCGATACATGTGCCTATAAGTCTCCTATCATCATGTCTTAATAAAAATCCATTACTCGTTAATAGTACTATCTTGGCCCTCCTAGCTGTTATCTCCTCTCATAGATTGGAAATCAATACCTCATCCTTTGTTGACCTTATTGGCTATGATGGTGTAGACTCATCTTCACCACCCAAACCTAAGGACACTACTATGGTAACTTATGTATCTATCCATGTTTACACCTAGACCTATCAATACCTTAGTCATTGATATATGTATTACCTTTCTATCACCATCTCCATCAATCTGCCTATATCCTTATCCACCACAATCTTCATCCCTTACCCATCTCCATTTTGTATCTTAGCATTGGTGTCCTTCTTCATAGAATATTTTTTTATCTCCGTTATTGTGGACAGCCCCACATCATTATGTGAATCCTCTCCTATAAAGTATGATTCACTGGGACCATTAGCCTCATCAAACTAATTGGCCTAGTCTAGACCCACCATATAGCATAACCATCTATCACACTTAAATTAGCTACTTCAACCCTATGATCTAAATTCATGACCTACTCTCTATTTGGTTTCTCATGACATCTAATCTAGGAACTAGATAACCCCATTGCCTAATATCCCTATATACATATGGAAAAACATGTGGATCTTTTGGCACATCATATGGAAGATCAAACTATTGCATCACTCGATCTGGCCTATATCTCTCCATAATATAATCTCGGTAACATGTGATGTAGCATGTGGTAATAATGTATCCCATGTATTACCAGTCCTTGACCCATCTAAATTACCTTTGTGAGTAAAGTCTCTTTATAATAGATTATTCTAGTAATTCATCAATCATGTATCTATAAAAGATAAGATAACCGAGGTGCCTATGTCGACCATCTAAAAATATCACCCATCCATATACTAGTGGTTCATTAAAAACCCTATGTCACAACTGGCCCACTGGTCTCTCAATGTTGATATGCTCCCATGACCACACCTATAACAACGTATATTTTTTGATAATCTGACCACCTTATTATGCTACCATGTGCATATATTTATATAACTAATCCAAAACCATTGGTACCCAATAAAATATCATTGTATTGGACAATATATCCTAGATCATACCCCCCATCTCATATGGAAAAATTGATCACTCTTTTTAGGCAACAAAATGTTGCTGATAATGACCATGAGTATAAGGGGAAATCAATTAATGGTAGGATATACTACCAACACATTTATATCAACACATCCCATAGATCTATATCTATGATCCCTACTAGTTAGTATAGTAGTGTAAATCGATCTCATGCTTGTCAAGAGAAGGCATGTCCATGTATCAAAATTCATAAAATCCTCCATGTGTTCTCAAGTATCACTATGACCTCTTTGGTCAAAAATTAAAATGTGCTCATCTTAGATTGCCATATCTTAGCCAATTCAATCAAAAAACCTTAACTGATATGAATACATGACATCTAGGCTACATATAATAGGCCCACTTCTTCTAATATTTCCACTAGTTCATCGTTCTATACATGAATCTCTGTTAGGAATTATGATCATCATTCCCACATCGTAATAACATAAAATCATTCTTATAATCAACAAGTGTTATCACACAATCATTTTCATCATCTAATTATATAATTTCATTAAATCATCCTAAATTTGTTCATCTCTCTATTTCTTAAAAAAACCAAAAATAATCAAACACACAGAATCCAATAATTGAGCCACTTTCAGTGTGATTTTGCCTCTAACATGGTGATTCCGCCAGTAGTAGGGAAATTATACCATTTAAATGACCTCAATTTTATTCCAAAATCCCACATGAAATCATAATGTGACATTAATGATGCTACTACAACCTCAAAATAATTAAAATTTTTAACGATGATGCCACTTGGTTGAATATGTCACAAGTAAAAAATATATCACGGTGAATTCAATGCACATGGAATTTATTTAACTAATAAATTCCATAAAAAGATAAAAATTTCAAAATATGAAATCACTTACCAATGCCCCTTTGTCCATTAATCACTAGTAGTCTCACACTCGCTCTCTAAGTTATCTCTTGATCGATATGCACAGCATTTACTCAAGTTCCTAGAGCTAAAATATAGAATTTTTTTTCTAAGGCATAGGTTGAATATGAATTATTTTAACCCCCACCCCTATTTATACACTTTAATCACCCCAAAATTCAAAAAAATCCTCTCATTTTCTACCCATGCATCCATTTTTCACCCTGCGAGCTCATTTCTCACTCTCATCATTTTTCTTCTTGATATCACCTATATTCATCACTTTTCAACCTCTTATGCATCTTTATACATTATTTTATTCCTTTTTATGGCCCATACATCCAAATTACTCTTTGTTTAACCACATCATATCCTCATTATTTATCATCTGGGGTATCCTTGTGAGCCTATTTTTTGTGTTTATAATAAAAATGTGGCCTCTAATCAAAATTTGACCATCATCTTATCATCTTCCTCTTTGAGCATTAGCACCATTGTGTTGTGAAGTACCTGCCTCTCCTTATTGTGTAGAATAAAATTTAGTGTTTCCAATTCCTTTCCCACGTCCACACGTGTATTTATTTATTATTTTCAACACTCTTTATTGTTTATGTGTCAACTATTTATTTGCCTTCAATGCACACTAAAATAATTCTTTAATAGGTCATAGTTTGATAATACCAAAATCATTTTAAATTTACATGTTCAATCAATTTACATACTTTGATATGTTCTTAGCATCATCTGTAACATTACCCACTCTGATACTAAGTCTATATAACTCCTTAGTTTAATATTTCATACTCAACCCCCTCCATCATAGGTTTCAAAGCTTCTTGAATAAATTCATGTTATAATCTACACAAATGAATTTAGCCATCAGCTTCATGAGGGATCTATTCCAAGTTTTAATTTTATCCTTTCACTTTCTCAATCTCTTATCTTTAACATGCTCCCACCATAAGGATGCATGACCATTAAAATTTGGGCCAAATAACTTAACATGCTTGGAATATTTTATACATTGATGTTTAAAATACTTCTCTAACTTGGTGATTCAGTGAATGAGCTCCTCAGTACTAAAAAATATAGAATAATTTCTAGGTCCCAACTTTGGTTTACCAGTTATTCTTATAATAACTCATAAGAATTTATCATCTTGTTCATCAACCTCTTCTGCACTCTGATCATCAAATGCTTCTTTTACAACTTCATTATTTATTTCATCATCAACTATCACAACACCTTGGTGTTTCATTATCTCCACATCCTTCATGTAAAATTTCATATCTCTCATCAACTTTTTGAGATCTGTAAGTCTTGGAAATCCAACCACTCTTGGAATTTTTCTTCTTTATGCCATTTCCTTAGAAAGCAAATTTCAACAATGTTAAACCTTTTACCTAATAACCTCACTAGAATATATCTGCAACTACTTTATATCCATTCTTATAAATTTTGAAAGTAACACTACTAATAAATAATTAAATGCTTTTCCTGATATCAAATGATGTAGTTACAATCAAGGCTTTCAATTAAGATATGGCTTATACTATGTAACCCTCAAGTTACATAACTATAAATGCAATAAAATACAACATAATTTATATTTTTATTAATTTTAATGCATAAGATATTATAATAACAAAAATAGCACCAATGACATTGAAATATCACAATTAGATGTGTTACAACCTTAAAATGACAAATCTTTGTTTGCTAAGTCTCAGTCTTTGCAAATTTAGCTCAACCTCAAAACAATCGCTATTCTACAATTTGTAATCTTGACAAAATTATCTTGTACAAACATAGTTGCACGCTTATAAAATCCACAAGACCCACTTGTTTACATTTATTTCTCCTTATATCAATAGTCAAATTAAACATTGATAACACACCTTAGTGCACCACAAAAATTGAATGTCTCTCACAATTCTAAGGCATTAACATGTTATAACATAATCTATTAGGATATCCTACATCATAAGAAATACTAAATGAATCCTTATCAATTTATTATGACTTATGGAATTAAATTTTAAACATGTAATAATGGATCATTTCATAATGAATCACAATGATATATGCAGCCAAACCAAGTGCACGCAAGGTAAATTGTATAGAGGTTGTAGATTTACAAGGCTAAGTCATCATAATTCATAACTAAGAACTTCACTAAACAATATTTTCACCATGATTCTCATGTATTTCATGAACATTAACATATGTTACTGCATGTTCCCAAATGTATTACAAATAATCACATGGCTCGTGCAATGAAGAACCTACTCTTGCAATAAATCTCATCAACTCTGTTACTTATTAAGAAAATAAATAAACTTTGAAATGACCTAATAAAAGATTTTATGTGTATAATATCTCATTAAATTTTATATTTACTTCATATACCTTCCCATGTCTATGCTTGTTTGAAAAACCAACACTTCCTACACAAAGTTTTGAAAGCTTTCCTAGATAAACAAAAAATAACTACGTGCAAAAACATACTTGCACATTCATAGGTTGTGTAAAAATATAAAAAATAAGTGTGCACTTAAAGCTGTAAAAAAACAACATAGTAAAGTTTAGTGCACACCTTGGGGCTTACACAAAATTACAAACAAATACATGCAAAATAAAAAACTTACACAAAACAGCACAACCAAACTTCAGAAATAAACATAATTTTTGGTTGATATAATGTTACATATGACCCTGAATGCTCCTGCATCATTTAATAACATGGTTTCATACTTGTGTTTTAGTTATAATTTGATACTAGCTTGTTTTAACCATGTATGCAACATCTTGTTTTGTATGTACATGTTTAACTTTTTTATTATAAAATAAAAAGAAAAATTATAGAGTAGAGATTTTTTTTAATCGCTTAGAACCTAGATAAATTTGAGATTAAACAATGAATATATTCATTAAATATAACCTTATTATATCATGTTTTAAAAATATGAAACACACTAGTGAAAAAAATGATATGTTGTTCCCATCCAAGACACATACACATGGGGAAATAGTAAGAATCCACCCCTGAGATTCCTACCACAAGCCTTATTACCAGGCCACACTTTATTTTAATATAAAATTACAAAAAAAGAAAACTATGTTAATTACAAGAGATAAGATCCAAATCTTACCCACATAGAAATGGAAATTAGGAAGAATCATAGAAAATGGTGGAATCATCTTAGATAGGCAAGTTGGTAAATAAATATTTCCAAGAACTGAAAAATAGTTCCATAGATTAGAACTGGGTGTGACTATAGAGTAGAATGGGAATGGATGACATGAGCATGAGAAGCAATGTAGTTACAAGCATTAATTACCCCTACCACTTGATGAAAATAAAATAGTCCCTTGAAATATAGTCCACAAGAAATGTTTGGCCATGTGTTAGCTTTTTAATGGTCACTATAAAAAGACTTAATGTTTAATATAAAATCCCTTTTAGGTTAGGAAAATATTTAGACTAATCACATATAAAATAAATGGGCATTTATAAAATCTATAATACTTTTATTTTCAAAAATTATAGGGAGGAGGTAAAATTTGTCATGTGTCACAATGTAATTAGAGAAGGAAATGGAAACATTTACATAGGCTATGTGTGATGGTTGTTGGCTATCATCCAAATTTTATCTTTTTATAGAATGTGACATTATTGTTATAAAAAATATACATATTGAAGTCATTGAGGTTTGATTATCAATCTTTTACATGTGATAACTATCAATACAATTAAAATAATCTAATACATACATACATACATACATACATACATACATACATACATACATACATGTGTGTGTGTGTATTATGACAATACAATACCCAAAATTTTGTAAATGATATTGCATTCACCCATATATTTATATATAAATAAAAATAATAATGTTATGTGACAACTATTAATTAAAAATATATGCTAAATATAGCTATTCTAAACACTAAAAACATTATTATATAGGGAATATTTTTATGATCAATATTATTACATTTTAAAACAATATAATTTAAATAACATTTTCAATGAAAAATGTTTATATTATTAATATAAAGTATTAAATTATCTTATAAATACATTCTATTAGGATTATGAATTTCTAACAAAATATTTAGTTAATAAAAATACTATTATAATGATATTGTCAATGTTGAGATACAACTTTTAAAGTGCATTCTAATAGATAGGTTGAATGGAACTATCAAAATGTGAAAATGATGACCTAATTCTTAACAATGAAAGAGACTATCTTATCGACATTTGTTAGAGATAATTTATTTCTATCAATTAATACATATTAGAGTACATATGAAAGTTGGTAGGTTTGAATCAAGTTTTTGGAGTGTACCTACTATTACTAAATTGTAATCTTCTTTTCAAAGCAATGTTGTAATTTATTTTCCAAGCATTTGATATGGAGGAAGATTTTCACTTACTATTACTAATGGCATGTTTGTGTTCATCAATAATTAATATAAGCAAGACTATCATGCCTGTACACCTAGGCCAATTATTTATGTGTATATTTAACCCTAAAAGGTAGATCTAAGGTGATTTTATCATTAACCCTAGATTTTAAATTAAAGAGGTATATAGAAATGAAATATCAGAAGAGTGATAATGAGATCTATAAAAATAAAATTAGATGCTAAACTTAGATATAATCATACACTAAATTTATTATGCTAAGATAGTCTAAATATGGAAAGTACAACTATGATAAATATGGAAATGACAAATAAGTGATGTAATTAACTTGTTCTAATGTTAATGCAATTCTAGATCTAGAACAAGTAGAAAGTAGGTTGGAAAGAGATTATGACATAATTGTCAGATTTTAGATTTGATGTTTGTAGATCTCTAGATATTAATGTTAGACTGGGATGGTTTTCTCAATATTACTGTCTAGGTTTAATGCTAGTATCCGATAAGGAATCCCTGATAGAAAAAGATGCGACCACCTAGATGTTTCTAGGTTTAAATTCACCTTAATAATAGTTCATTTAGATTTGGGTCATAGACTGTCACTCTTTTTGAAATGGAAAAACCCTAGTTCTTCATCTTCATTGTGACCTTGGGGAAAATGGGTTAGTGGGCACATGGTGTCGAGATACCCCAAAGAACCTACTATTATAGGGCACTACCTACATATCCAATAATACAAAATAGATCCTTAGTCTCATGTAGTTCTCCCCTATGTGTTGGTTTTGTGTGTGAATCATACAATATTTGAAAAGTAAGTACAATAGTGACCTAGCTTGTAACTTGGAAAATTTGGTTTTTGGGTTATTATTTTTGTACTTTATACATGTCGATGTGTTTTACCTAGGAATGATGTGGAAATAAATAAGATTTATTCAATTGAATGCTCTTTGAATGTTCTTTGATAAGAATCCTTGGTATTATTCCCATGTTGCTAGGTGAGGAATGAATGAGGGTTGATATTGTATTTATATCAATCCATTTAGAGTAATAAATTGCATTAAATAACTTAGGCCAACCACTATGATACATTTCATTTGCAAATTAATTGACTTTAAGGTACTATACACTTGTATCGAGACATGACAGTAATGACGACACTATAAAAAAGCAAATACACATTTAGAACTTGTAGAGATGGAAGATAATTACATTTTAAGCATTTTGGGCAAGATAGAAGACTTGGGTCATCAACATAAGACTGGTCAGACTAAGATACATAGGAAGAGGGGCACAAGACAGAGCAAATGTAAGACATATAGAAGCAAAAAAAGTCTATAACTAAGAGAAACAACCAAGGTTTGATTTTTCCAAGTATATAAGACTAACATGCTATATAATGGACAAGTGGGGTTAGAATAAGATTAGATGATAAATGACATATTATAAGAAGAATTATTTGGCTTGTGAGATAGGAATAAGGTTAGTATGATGAAGAAGAACGAGGGAATAATAGATAAATAATTAGAAGGAGATTAGTAATGATGAATTACAAGAATTTGGACAAGATTAATAGTTATTAGATGAAACTAGTGATGTTAGTATCGACTAATAATAATATTAGTGATGATAAACAAAGAGAGCGAATTT
Organism: Torreya grandis; assembly: GCA_037957365.1. Lineage (NCBI taxonomy): Eukaryota > Viridiplantae > Streptophyta > Pinopsida > Cupressales > Taxaceae > Torreya > Torreya grandis. Next base: position 349,228 of record JARHVA010000901.1, on the reverse strand, counting down.
AAGTGCATACAATATATACATGCATAAATACTTATATGTACATATGTATGTATATATGTATATATACATATATATACATGTATACATACATACATACATATAATTAGTAATGATGAATTAGATGAATTTGGAAAAGATTAATGGCTATTAGATGAAATTAGTGATGTTAGTGTCAACTAATAATATCAAGCCATGGACATAATCACTTCAAGCCTAAATTTTCATATGGTTGTATCATTCTCTAATGCTTTTCTTAGATGTTGTATAATCTATGGATTGCTTTATATTGGCATTCCTTATTAATCATGGGTTACCCTTATTACCAGTGGCCTCATCTTTATTTAGCACCCTTATAGTCATAAAGAGAATAGTCTATCTACTAATGAGATGGGAAAAATAAACCTCCTATTTCAAGTATGTTTATCATTATAGGTATTCATTTTTAAAGGACAATACAACATAAAAGTCAATTATTAAAATTTCCCATCTGCCTACTTTATTGTGATTAGACATATCATATATTTTTTATATTCAAAATTCACTAGCATAATTTTGTTTTCAAAAAGAAAGGAAATGAAGAATTAGGTTTAGAATGCATTCAACTAATTAATGGGATTCATTTGTTTGAATGCTTAATTACTCTCAACATGATCCACCAAAAGATGAGATAGTTTTTATACCACTATCCACTCACCCACTTTTATGACATTTTCATATAGCATATAAGGAGTTACAGATTAATCCTTTTCCCACTTAGTTCATTGAGACATATTTAAGCCATTGAATATGCACTTAGATTTGTTGAGTCATAGTGTGTTGTGATTATCCATCAACTACAAAATTTATAATAAAGGCTCTATCATATTCCCCTATAGATTGGTTCATCTAATTAACCCAATTAAGGAATGTGTGGCCACCATGAGAATATATATCTCTAATGAGAAATAGATTACTATGATACTATAATCTCCTATATAATTCAAAAATATTTTTAGTTGTCATCTCATCTTTCCCCTCTTTGTGGATCAATGATACATGTTTTCATTTTTTTCCATTAAATAACTCTATCTTTCTCAAGACAGTATTGGCAACCATTAGTTACTATAACCACTTCATAAAATCTAATTTAATTTATATATGGCATCCATCATGCTTTTATAAAAATTTAGTTCTTTATGGCAAATTCCTTTCTCTTCAAATTTATTTTCTTATAGGCTACATGGTCAGCTATCAATCTTATCGTAATCTACTTTATTTATTTTAATATTTTAATGACCATGTTTTATTCTCACTACCCATATTCATATTAATTTATGACAAGCTTCCTCCCTTATGAGAGACTCTTTTATATTATTGCAAATTTTTTGCAAGTGGTTGTCCACTATGGTTTTCATTTTACATTATTTGTTTGTAGGACAATGATTCATTATGGATACTATTTAGTTTATGGATTCACCTTTATTGATCACCTTTCAATTTTATATCATGTGGCCTTTCAATTTGAATTTTTTTGGATTATTTTTCCACCATGGTCACCATAACTTGTCTTGTAGTTGTCTCATTTGTGATCATAATTTAATTTATATTCATAGTCTCTTTTCACTTTAGTGATCATATAGCTTTGGGATTTATTTAGCTACATTTTATTTTATTATTTCCCACATGCACATGGATAATATTCCACATTAAAATAGAATGTCCTCTTGTGTTTTTTCCACCAATCCATAAAGTGTCAAGTATCCATGTGGCCAATGTGCCACATCAACTATTTACATAATAGGTGACTACCCTTATCAATCCCACTACTAAGATCCATGTTTATTTTGGATATCCTCTGATGGATCCTCCACACTTGTTGCATCGACTCAAATAAATAAAAATGGGCCCAATTCAAACCCTTATATTTGATATATAAATAGAATTAGAACACATACAAAAACCCATATTTATTCCACATAAACCAAACTCATCATGGTGCCTATATATAACGAAGAGATATAAATAAAAACATAATATAAAATTCTTACCTATCATATCCATGATTAATATGTCTTTTCCTGTTATCTAACATGAATAAATCAAAGGGTGTTTGATCAAAGCATGGTCCCTAATCATATTAAATAGATTAATAAATAGTTTCAACCCTAATAAATAATTTAACCATTGGCCTGAGCCAAAGTGATGCTAAGTAGTGTATTAGAATCTATAGCCTCTAAAATAGTATATATAACTTAAGTACATATATCTAAAAGGTGTTCAAATATATTAATCTTAAGGCACCCATATTTTATTTTTCACAAAGGTCGGATATGCACCTTGAGAGTGATATATCTTGCTGTCTTTTATATATGTGTATTTAAACATCCACATGTGTGGCATGTACAATTTTCATTTTGAATCCTAATGAATTTTTTGTATATTATGTTAATAATATCATTTGATAGTTAATAAAACAATTTTCACATTCATTCAAATGTGAAAATGAGTGTGAGATATTAGAATTTTTTTTTTTCAATTGGGCATTAAATACATAATATTATTACAACTCCAAGAACTTGAGTCTCTTTTCCTTGAATTTTCATTAAGAATTTTTTTTTTCTTATTTTTATCTTGTCATTGTTATCATATAAAAATGGTGATAAAATTATGAGTCCTTAAAAAGGAAATTACATGTGAGATAGCTAAAAACATTAATTGTCAAAATTTTTTCCCTATATCATTATTTATTTATAAAGAGTCAAACACTTTTAACTTTTGTATTATTAATTACCAAGTCAATTTTAAGCATATTTGGAACGTGCCCCCTTTATATTAATTTAATTATAATTATATGTGGAGTAATATCTTCAAATGGCATTCTAGAGTAACTGCAAAACTTTACCATAACATATGTCAATGGTTATAGTGGGGTACTTCAACATTTATGTATTATACTTATGATATATCTTAGAGGTCTATTTACATGTCATACTTCAATCCTTAGTCTCAAGGTTAACATCACCATTGAATCCTTAGAAAATAATAACTCTACATCTGATTCATCATTCTAACCCAATGATAGATCGGTATTCCCTATCTTAGATGTAATACAGATCATCATTTTGTGAATAGATGAATAGTATTATTGAATTATTCTTTGGTTTTAAGACCTAATGCACCATTATTTATTCTATTCAATAATTTAAAATCATAAATTATCATACATGCATCTCTCATATTTTTGACAAGTGGGCAAGAACTTTTTTGGTCATCACCTTCTTCTTCCTTTCTAGATACCTTTTCAAAATTAAAAACTATTTTGAATTCTTCTCATTATAGTTTTTCATATATATTATTATTATAAGTGGTTTACCACTCATAGGGGAAAATATGTTGAATATCCTTAAAAAATGATTGATATACCTCTAAAACTCATGTTTGCATTATTATGAAACACCTAAAAAAGTTGTACATCTATGTTTCAATGCAAAATTATCTCTTCAATTAAGCTCATTTCATCAATCAATATGCATTTTATATGCCATATCTCTTATTAGAAAGTTGTGAGTCATGTTTCTTTCAATTGAATAAAATCCAAATTTGGGATTCAAAGTGTTGAATGGAACATTGAGGCACCAATATTGAATGTTATAAATCCAATTGGTGTAAGTTATAGTAGGGGACAACAATGTAAAGTTGATTTATTGATTGGTTTTGATGTTGTTTCCTCTTGTGCAAAATTTAATTTATTTCAATAGATATTGATTAATGTCAGTATCATCTCCTATTTTGAATTGTTATTTCATATATTATTTCTAACATATTAATCCATTTCATCTTGTGTTTTATTCTCTATAGTCTTTACCACATGATATATCATTATCAAATTCATTCCACAAACATTTTACATCAATATTAGCATTCGATCAATGATCCCTTTGACCTATTTCATGATTATGTTCTTGAATTTATTATCTTTCTATCTCAGTGAAAATTTTAATACAAATGAATTTATATTTACAATATTCTTCTCAATTTATGTTGAACTTCTTGAGATGTTCATGTGAGATATGCTATCATCTCACCCACATGTTGTCTCGTTTGTGATTTGAGTTCTTCAACTACCAATTCTACCCTCTATTTAGCATGCCTTTCTCTTTCATTCTCATTTTGACATTTTTAATATTACTCTACCATGTTTTTATGTTCTTATCTTTGATATTGGCATGATTATTCTCTGAGATAAATTCCACTTCTATCTATTTTAAAAATTAAACCTTGGGTGAACCATATTCTTTTCACTACTCTTTTGTGCTACTTACTAAATAAATTTTATTCATTATTATTTAATTTCACTTATTGATACTTATTTATACATTTTATTTTATTTTGAATTTATAAATTTGCATCATTTAAACACTAGTTATTTAATAGTCTCGAGTGTTTTTATTTTGACATGTCGTGATACTCATAGAATTAATAAAACAACACATGGTCTACAAAATTAAAGGTTAAACCCTGATTTATTAAACATTAATTATAATTTAAATAACACAAATTTAAAATATATTTTAAAAACTTAAATTTACAATAAACAATAAATAAAATAATCAAGGTTACATTATTTATGGTTTTTTGTTTATTCATAGTTTTAATAATACTAACAAAGGGTTTACTACCAAAGTAACTAAGTTTAATAAATCAATTAGGTATATATTATTTTTAAAAATAATATAGTTTTTTATTTATTCATAGTTATCATAATACCAAAAAAAAATAATAACAAAGTAATTTACTTTAATAATCAATAAATTAAAGTTACATTATTTACAAAATAACCCATTATTTATCACTAATTTAAAACAATTTAACTACATTGATAGGTATTTGCATACCAGATTGAGTCTTCAATTTTTTACCTAACTAACTCTCCACATTAGATGTTAAGGTATGAATACGATCATATTTACCTACTTTTGACATATGACACACATAGGTGTGGCCACGTTGTAGGTCCTTAAGTTCACTAGTAGGGATGTGTTGACTGACTAGAAACTAGGTGATAGATATAAAAGGTTAAGTGGTCAATAAATTGAAACAATGGCATGGGCAATTTCACCACATGGAATGTCTATTCTGAATATATTTAATTTTTTGTATTATATACTATTAATCTTATTTTCTACATGAAAAATAAGAAACTTATACAAAACAACACAACCAAACTTCATAAATGAACATAATTTTTGGTTGATATAAGGTTACATATGACCCTGAATGCTTCTGCATCATATAATAACATAATTTCATACTTGTGTTTTAGTTATAATTGGATACTAGCTTATTTTAACCATGTATACAACATCTTTTTTTGTATGTACTTGTTTAACTTATATATATATATAAAATAAAAACAAAAATTATAGAGTAGAGATTTTTTTTAACTGCTTAGAACCTACATAAATTTGAGATTAAAAAATGAATATATGCATTGAATATAACCTTATTATATCATGTTTTAAAAATATGAACCACACTAGTGAAAAAATGATATGTTGTTCCCATCCAAGACACATACACATGGGGGAAATAGTAAGAGTCCACCCCTAAGATTCCTTCCACAAGCCTTATTACCAGGACACCCTTTATTTGAATAGAAAATTACAAAAAAATAAAACTATTTTAATTACAAGAGACAAGCTCCAAACCTTACCCACATAGAAATGGAAACTATGAAGAATCATAGAAAATGGTGAAATCATCTCAGATAGGCAAGTTGGTAAATAGCTATTTCCAAGAACTGAAAGATAGTTCCATATAATAGAATTGGGTGTGACGATATAGTAGAATGGGAATTGATGACATGAGCATGAGAAGCAACATGGTTACAAGCATTAATTATCCCTGCCACTTGATGAAAATAAAATAGTCCCTTGAATTATAGCCCCCAAGAAACATTTGGCCATGTGTTAGCTTTTTAATGGTCACTATAAAAAGACTTAATGTTTAATATATAAATAGTTTTAGGTTAGGAAAATATTTAGACTAATCACATCTAAGATAAATGGGAATTTATAAAATCTATAATACATTTATTTTCATAAATTATAGGGAGGAGGTAAAATTTGTCATGTGTCGTAATGCAATTAGAGAGGGAAATGGAAGCATATAATAGGCTATGTGTGATGGTTGTTGTCTATCATCCAAATTTTATCTTGTTATATAATGTGACATTATTGATATACAAAATATACATATTTAAATCATTGAGGTTTGATTATTAATCTTTTACATGCAATAACTATCAATACAATTGAAATAATATATATATATATATATATATATATATATATATATATATATATATATATATATATTATGAAAATACAATACCCCCAAATTTTTTCAAATGATATTGCATTCACCTGTATATTTATATATAAATAAAAATAATAATATTATGTGAAAATTATTAATTAAAAATATATGCTAAATATAGCTATTCTAAACACTAAAAACATTATTACATAGGGGATATTTTTTATGATCAATATTATTACATTTTTAAACAATATAATTTATATACCATTTTCAATGAAAAACATTTATATTATTAATATAAATTATTAAATTATCTTATAAATACATTCTATTAGGATTATGAATTTATAAAATAATATTTAGTTAATAAAAAAACTATTATAATGATAATGTCAATGTTGAGATACAACTTCTAAAGTGCATTCTAACAGGTAGGTTTAATGGAACTATCAAAATTTGAAAATGATGACCTACCTCTTAACAATGAAAGAGACTATCTTACCGACATTTGTTAGAGATAATTTATTTCTATCAACTTAATACATATTAGAGTACATATGAAAGTTGGTAGGTGTGAATCAAATTTTTGGAGTGCACCTACTATTACTAAATTGGAATCTTCTTTTGAAAGCAATGTTGTAGTTTATTTTCAATTCATGTGATATGGAGGAAGATTTGCACTAACTATTACTAATGGCATGTTTTGTGTTCATTAATAATTAATATAAGCAAGACTATCATGCTTTTACACCTAGGCCAATTATTTATGTGTATATTTTACCCTAAACGGTAGATCTAAGGTGATTTTATCATTAACCCTAAATTTTAAATTAAAGAGGTATATAGAAATGAAATGTCACAAGAGTGATAATCAAAACTATAGAAAAAAATTAGATGCCAAACTCAGATATAATCATATACTAAATTTATTATGCTAATATAGTCTAACTATAGAAAGTACAACTATGCTAGATATAGAAATGACAAATAAGTTATATAATTAACTTGTTCTATTGTTAATGCAATTCTAGATCTAGAACAAGTAGAAATCAGGTTGGAAAGAGATTATGACACAATTATCAGATTTTAGATTTGATGTTTCTAGATCTCTAGATAGTAATGTTAGACTAGGATGGTTTTCTCAATGTTACTATATAGGTTTGATGTAGGTCTCCTGTATGGAATACCTGGTAGAAAAGGATGCAGCCACCTAGATGCTTTTGGGTTTTTATTCACCTTCACTCTAGTTCATTCAGATCTGGGTGATGGACTATTGATCCTTTTGAAATGAAAAAACCCTAGTCCTTCATCTTCATTGTGACCTTAGGGAAAATGGGTTAGTGGGCATATGGTGTCAAGATACCCCAAATACCCTAATATAAGAGGGCACTGCCTACATAGCCAATAATCCAAAATAGATCCTTAGTCTTATGTATTTCTCCCCTATGTGTTGGTTTTTGTGTGAATCATGCAATATTTGCAAAGTAATTACAATAGTGACCTAGCTTATAACTTGTAAAATTAAGATCTTGGGTTGTTATTTTTGTAATTTATACATGTAGATGTGTTGTGCCTAAGACTAATGTGGAAATAGATAAGCTCTTTTCAATTGAATGTTCTTTGATAAGAATACTTAGTATAATTCCCATGTTTCCAGGTGAGGAATGAATGAGGGATGATATTGTATTTATATCAATCCCTTTGGAGTAATAACTTGCATTAAATCACTTAGGCAAACCATTATGATACATTTCATTTATAAATTAGATGACTTTAGGGCACTATACACTTGCAATGGGACATGACAGTAATGTTGACACTACAGAAAAGCAAATACACATTTAGAACTTGTAGAGATGGAAGATAATTACATTTTAAGCATTTTGGGCAAGATAGAAGACTTGGGTCATCAACATAAGACTGGTCAGACTAAGATACATAGGAAAAGGGGCACAAGATAGAGCAAATGTGAGACATACAGAAGTAAAAAAAGTTTATAACAAAGAGAAATAATCAAGGTTTGAGTTTGCCACGTGTACAAGACTAATATGCTATATAATGGACAAGTGGGGTTGGAATAAGATTAGATGACAAATGACATATTGAAAGAAGGATTATTTTTCTTGTGAGCTAGGAATAATGTTAGTATGATGAAGAAGAATGAGGGAATAATAGATAAATAATTAGAAGGAGATTAGTAATGATGAATTAGATGAATTTGGACAAGATTAATGGTTATTAGATGAAATTAGTGATGTTAGTGTCTAATAATAATAATATTAGTGACGATAAACAAAGAGAGAAAATTTAAGTACATACAATATATACATATATGTAAATATATATGTATATGTACATACATACATATGTATGTTTGTATATATGTATGTATGTATGTATGTATGCATATGTACATTTATGTAGATATATGTATAGATAGATAGATACATTTATAGATATACAAATATGTACATCTATATTTATGTATATGTATATATATGTACACACACACACACACACACACACACACATTCAATGCTATAAGTTATTAAGGTTCATTAGCTAAGGATTAATATCAAGCCATGGACATACTAACTTCAAGCCTAAATTTTCATAGGGTTGTATCATTAGCTAATGCTTTTCTTAGATGTTATATAATCTAGGGATTGATTTATATTGGCATTCCTTATTAATCATGGGTTACCCTTATTACTAGTGGCCTCATCTTTATTTAGCACCCTTATAGTCATAAAGAGAATAGTCTATCTACTAATGAGATGGGAAACATAAACCTCCTATGTCAAGTATGTTTATCATTATAGGATATTCATTTCTAAAGGACAATACAACATAAAAATAAATTATCTATATATCCCATTTGCCTACTTTATTTTGATTAAACATATCAAATGGTTTTTTATATTCAAAATTCACTAGCATAATTTTGTTTAAAAAAAGAAAGAAAATGAAGAATTAGGTTTAGAATGCATGCACCTAATTAATGGGATTCATTGGTTTGAATGCTTAATTAATTTCAACATGATGGACCAAAAGATGAGATATTTTTTATACCACCATCCACTTGCCCACTTTTATGGATTTTTCATATAACACATAAGGAGCTACAGATTAATCCTTTTCCCACTTAGTTCATTGAGGCATATTTAAGCCATTGAATATGCACTCAGATTTTTTGAGTCATAGTGCATTGTGATATATCCATCAACTATAAAATTTATAATAAAGGCTCTATCATATTCCCATATAGATTGGTTCATATAATTAACCCAATTAAGGAATGTGTGGCCACCATGAAAATATATAGCTTTAATGAGCAATATATTACTATGATATTATAGTCTCTTGTAGAATTCAAAAATATTTTTAGTCACCATCTCATCTTTCCCCTCTTGGTGGATCTATGATACCCATTTGCATTTTTTATTTTTTTCCATTAAATAATTCTATCTTTCTCAAGATAGTATTGGTGACCATTAGTTACAATAACCACTTCATAAAATCACATTTAATTTATAGATGGCATCCATCATGCTTTTCTAAAACTTTAATTCTTTATGGCTAATTCCTTTCTCTTCACATTTATTTTCTCATAGGCTACATGGTCAACTATCATTCTTGTCATAATCCACATTATTTCTTTTAATATTTGAATGACCATGTTTTATTCTCACTGCCCACATTCATATTAATTTATCACAAGCTTCCTCCCTTATGAGAGACTCTTTGATATTATTTTAATTTTTTTCCAAGTGGTTGTCCACTATGGTTGTCATTTTACATTATTTGGTTGTAGGACAATTATTCATTATGGATACTATTTAGTTTATGGAGACAATTATTCAACGTGAACTCAAAATTAATTTCATTTGGTACCTCACTTACTGATATTCATAATTTGACAGGACTTTTGCACTATAATGCCAACCTTGCAACTATAAAAGTGATGCTCACTGACAATGACAAAAAATATTTGGACTCTGTGTATAACTTATAGATTGATCCAATCAATATGTATATCATTTTTTTAAAATTTAAAATTCAACATTTTGTAAATTATCAGTAGTTTTCACTGATTGCATATTTTTTTTCATTTCCGTTATAGACAATCAACTTAAAAGGGGCCTCAAAGTTGAAAAAATATTAGACCCATTTCTGAAAGCCATGGTTTAATTTTTAATTGCAATAATAGTCTTATAGGGAAGACTAGGAGAGATTCCATTTTGCATTGTTTTTTACATTACGCATACTCTTTATAGTTTTATGACTGGTCTACATTTATTTTCACTAGGATTAGATTAGAATTGAATTATGCTTGTTGCAATTAGAGTTCAATAATTTTATGTTCCAATTTTTTTCTGGCCTTGTACTATGAGGCCTTGTATGACCTTAAAAAAACATCAATTCTAACTATGCTTCATCTAAAAATGAGCACACATTCTTTGTCTGTTGATGACCATGAGGTTAGTTTAACATTCAAATAAATCACCTAAATGGTTTAATTTATAGATTATTACAAATTTAAAACTTAATATTTCTTTGCTTGTTATAGTTAAGACTTTATGCATTTAGCACATGAAGATAAACAACTTCAAAAAAGCATTATGCTTCTAAAGGTTCTAGAAATTTTGAGTCTACAGAATCATCAATTCATTTGTTTGAAATTTTAAAATGTTTAAGACTTTCTTTTGAATCATCTCCATGTATAGGTTTTCATACTTTCAAATTTCAGTGAGAAATGATGTATCATAAAAATTTAATTATTCTATTATTTTATTTATTTATTTGATTTTTACATGTGACTCTCAATTTGTTGAGCTTAAAGTTGAAGGAGTTCAACAAACTCCAAAATTTCATGTACCACAGTCTTCTCAACCACTCATTCAAGGTTTTTACATTCTCAATTAAATTATTGAATTGAAGTTTCTTAAATTAAATATTTTATTAACTAAGTGATTGCCTCTTATAGTTGAAGCCACCACCGTGACTCCAAATATGACACGTAGATTGGAAGACATACTCTCTCCAAATATAAGTAATAAATGTTTAATTTTAAATGAGCATTATGTTTTATTTTTTATTTTCTTTTTTTAAATATAATTTTTTTTGTAGGGCACCCTCAATCTATGAGGAAAATTATGCCACCAATACTTTAATTGAACCCAATTCACACAAGAGGTAAAAGTATTTCAATTCCAGCATAGAGTAGAGGAACACTATAATTATCAAGTTTTGACTCCCTTAATTTCTATCTCAAAGGTGTGTCTAATGCACATGGATTAACATGTTTACAACATATTGATATTGATGAGGAATATCTAGGGATTAAGAGTGGAGACCTCGGTTCTAGTGCTTTTAATCCCCATGATTTTATTCAGGTTCTAAGTGTAATTTCTCAGGATACACCTTGTACCTCTTCACCCCTGGCCACTAACTACAAGCCATATTGATTTGTCAGATGATAATAAGACTAATTTTACATTGAATAGTTTATTGTCATAAAGTATAATTTCAAATGTTAGGGAGGGTGTTTTAGATGAGATGAATGATTTAAGAATTTGAGAATTTTAGGTGAAAACATTGATAAAATAAATAAATTCCAATTATCATAACTACTTATAGAGAGTAAATTTGCTTTCATTAGTTGAACATGAACCCATGAAGATTAAAAGTTTATTCAATCCAATGAAATCTAGGTCAATTTTTGTTTTTAATGATTGCAATGACAATATATTGAGTACTACATTAAATAGATTATATAATTTAAATGTGAAAGCTCAAGTATACCTTAATAAATGGGAAAGAGACATAAACCTTGTTGTAATTACAAATGTAGAGAAGGAAAAAGCTTTAGTAATTTTATTTCATTTTTAATTGCAAGAAAAATATAAAAACTAGAAAAAGGAAGCCCTGATCCTCAATTTGCATTTAAAAAATGTATAAAGAAGTTTAAATGATGACTTTACATTTAAATAAAAGCTTATTATATTAAATAAATAGAACAACACACTCAAAAAAATAATTAAGGAGCATATAATGGACCCTAATATTTTATTGAAGTAGAAAATTGATGTAGATATAAGTCTTTTTTCAGTATGTGATGTAATGAATGAAGAAAGATAAAATATTGAAAATATTAATTTTGTTGTAGAGGATCTTGAAATGACAGACATATAAAAGGATGGCACAAAAGAAGGGTAGGAAAGAATTTTAAAAGATGACTGTGAGAAAGTGGATGATGGGTCTTTAAAAAAAAATGATATTTTATGATGTTACAAATTGTTTATTATATTTCAAAAGATAATGTTATCTTTTAAACAATAATTGAAAATGACAATGTTAAGTTTTAATTTTTAAACATCAGTTTATTATGTTTCAATTACTCTCTTTTTATTGAGTTATGGTTCATTTTACATTTTACATGCATTGAATTGACTATGCTAGTGTTGTATATTCTAAGTTGATGTAGTTCAATAAACATGGTGATGTGGAATATATATTTTTTTTTTATGGATTTACACTAAGCATCAATTTAAATTTGATGTGATTTCATCTTGTTCAATTATAATCATGGTTGTAGATAATGGAAAAGCTTTTGTTATGCATTCAGTAATTCAATTTAATTATGAGTCTATTTTTTTGGAAAGTGAACATGTTGTACTTGTATGGAATTATTATGAAGATGGAGTCCATGAAATAATTATGGTTTTCCTCTTTGGTCAATGATTTTTTTTTCATGATGATTTAATCCAATTAAATGATGAAATTGTTTCTTGGGTTGTTATTCCTTATGAGTTTAAATTATTGATATGCATCTATTATGATGTAGGGGTTCAATAATATATGTTTTCTTCTCAATTAGGTCCTTTTATTGAATAGGCTTGTAAACTTATTTTGTCTTGGTAATTGACTTTAGTATTCATAGTTTTAAGCTATAATTTAAGGTGTAAACTATCAATATTGTGTTGCAATATATATATATATATATATATATATATATATATATATATATATATATATATATATATATATATATATATATATATATATATATATATATATATATATATATATACCATTTTAAAAATTACATAAATTTTGACCCATTTGAAGAACTACTTACACAAAAGTGAAAGTTGGATGGTCAATGAATTAATCATTAAGGTTTGGAAAACATTTATTAAGAAAATGACAATATTATCAAAAAAAATTATGAATTAAATATTTAAAATGTTTTAAAATAGAAAAAATGATATTAAATTAGATTTCATAAAATAATAATTTTAATAAATATTAAACTAAAATTTATGTAGCTAAAACAATCCTCAATAAACTTGTTCATTGCAAGTGACATTTACATTTGTCATGTTAGTTCCATATTTAGTGTTAATATTTACATCCTCTCTATGTTCATCATATTACTGATGCCTCTTCTTTCATTTAGAGAACTTCATGTTCTCAGAGCTATTTCATAAAGAAACATGTCCACAACATAATGTGAAACATATAATCTTAAATATGTGTCTAGATTTTTGTTCAATATATTCCAAAATTTTGACTTAATGAAAGATAATGCAACAAATACTCTTTCATCTTCCACTGAGCTCAAAATCATTATTTGACAAAGTTAATATAATTAAAGATATTCACTAATAATTTTTAGTTTGATGCTATTAGGATAACATTTTTTCCATAGTCGTGTAATTGCACCATTTTCTGTTGGTTCTCTTAGACACTGATATTGATTAACAATTGTAATTCCAAAATGTCAGTAAATATTTCCTCAAAACATATTTAATTTTAACTCCATTGACCCCTACATATTTATTAAAATGTTTAATAAGAGAATCCATGTATTTTTACAATCAATTGATCATCAATTGTTGACCATTATCACTGTTCTAAAATATGGGATTTACAATTGCCATGGCCTCCAAAAAAGCATCCCACATATAAGTTTTATGAAGTTCAAATCAATTTTATTTATGTTTCAGATATAACAATATCATATAAAAGATGTGTTACATGTGCTTTTTCAGTTTCAACTCCCATAAAATCGAATATTATGTAGAAAGCATGTATTGATATCTCCTTACCATTAACGATGACACAAAAGTAATCATTGATATTAAATTTCAAATAGATTTCAAGATTCTTTAAATCTTTCAAAATATGTCAACTTCTAAAAATTAGTGCTTGAATCTTTTCATTCAATGTGTACAATATATCTAGATATTAACATACTACTTTTCTCAACCGTATGAAGTCAAAAATATATATGAATCTCTTCTAATCATGTTTCATTAAACAATTGATTTCTTTCAACATTGATAGAATTACACATAATGTCAATATTGTTTCCAAATCTATTAACTAGTGTAATAGATCTTTTACCTTGTCAACTTCCGTATGGTATTTATACATGAAACCTACTAGTGATGGATATTCTTAACAAAATTATACATATGGGTTCATACATAGAAATCCATCTTGTATCAACATTTTTTAGAAATTTTTACCATCAATCACTCCTATCATAAATTTTTGAAACTCCAAAAATATTTATAGATTGCTTTACATATAAGCATGCAAGTCACGAATGAACTCTTCCACTTTTGCGATATTAGCAAATATGCTCATAATTTTGTATGGAAAATTCATCTCATAAGCCATAAAATGAATCAGTCATATATGGGATTGCTATTATTTGAATTTGAACACATAAAAAATTTCTATGCCCTTGCATTATCGATGCACCATCAGCCCTAACACAACCAACTTGGTAATTATTTCATAATCACCCATCTCATATTTATCTTTCAAGATGAAACTAATTTGTGAAGGTTTTCAGCATTATAATTTTATACCATTTTATGAAAAACTAATAGATGAGGTAACATTGAATAGTTCTCAAAAGTATAAATATGCATGCAAACTCATGATGTGTTGTCAATTATTGTGACCTCATTAATGGACACTGAGATAAATAGTAAATTTTGAAATTTTATATCAAATCCTCCTTCTCAACCATTTGTGGACATTTTGTCATTTCTCAATCACTGCTATTTGATCAATATGATTGCAGAATATCAAGAAATCTATTATGTTGAGATAAAATATTATAACCTAAAAAATTATAAATAGGGTTACCTTTTTTTAAAATGTGGTATACAGTAGACAATTATTTATTTTTGGCCTTCAGATTAGAGTGCATAAATTTTCTAAATTGAGCTATAATTGTTCACCCTTTCTCAATAAGATATTTTTAATGTTTCTAAATATTTTCATAGTCACGTGCATATATAATATGCATGCATTATTCTATATTTTTACATATGTATGTTCTTATTATTTATCCCTCTATGTGCTTCATTGACACATATTTTCTCATAATGTTTCTCAATTATGTCCAACTTAAGTTTCATTCTATGTTCTTTTCCTGATTTATAACTACATATTATACATCTACATTTTGTTGGAATATCATAACTATTTGAAGGCTCTATGGGTTCAATGAAGGGAATATCATGCTCTTTTATGGCATCTATGTTTAGACCACATGAGCGAGAAAGGGTTAAAGGTAAAAATAAAGCATGAGTTACTTCCTGATTTAAAATCTTTAAATTTGGATTTCTCTAAGCATTATGTTTTTAGGAAATAAAGTAGATGAAATTTTAGTGTAGGAACTCATGTAAGTAAAGGTATTATTGACTATATTCATTTAGATATTTGGGGTCCAACCTCTATAATTTTGTATGGAGGATCATTATATTTTATTACTTTTATAGATGATTACTCTATAAAAATATGGGTTTACTATCTAAAAATAGAGTATGATGTTTTTAGCGTATTTAATCAATTTAGAGATTTGATTGAGAAGAAAATTGGTAGGTTAATCAAATGTTTAAGAACTTATAATGGAGGCAATTTCACATCCTTGGAGTTTCATAAATATTACAAGGAAGATGGGATTTAAAGGCATAAAACCACTAGCTGTACATCGCAACAAAGAAGGTTATTGAATGGATGAATAGGACTCTTCTAGAGAGATCAAAAAGCATGCTTAGTAATGCAAATTTAGATAAGCATTTATGGCCTTAAGCAGTTTGTACAACATGCTATCTAGTAAATCACTAAAAATCAGTTGTAATAGATTGTAAGATTCTTGAAGAGGTATAGATAGGTCATCCATTTGATTATTTAGATTTCAATTTTTTGGTCTTAATGCTTATGTTATTACTAATAAGAATTAATGTTCAAAGTTAGACCCAAGATTTCATAATTGTAGAATTTTAAATAAAATTAAATCATAGCTAAATGTATGCAATATTCATAATACATAAGAAATAAGAATTGCAAAAATAAAAAATACTTATTCTTCAAAAACTTGGAATCATTCTCCTTCTTGAAAATAAAGATCAATTACAATGTATTAATAGAATTGCATGTGAACATGCTTTTCTAATTATTGAATAAAATATTTTAAATTTATCTAAATAATAATTTGCATGTAATATCAACTAAAACTAACTCTAACCTTTCTAAGGCTTTATTTTTTATAAAAAATATATTGACTAAAAATTAACTAACTATCTAAATTTAGCTCCACAAAAATTATTCATGCAAACTAAATTTACACTAATAGTCTAAAAATAGCACTGAGTGAACTGCACTTCAGCATCACTTTTTAACATACTCCCCCTTGATGCTGAGTGGGCTCACAATTTGATCTTTGAGTGTCAAAAATTGATCTATTACATCTGCTTTCGTTAAGATATCTGCCATATGTTCTTTAGTGTTGATGTATTTCAATTTTACTACCTTCATCTGCACTAAATCTCAGATAAAATGATGCTTTAAATCAAGATGTTTTGTCCTATTGTGATGGACTAGATTCTTGGCCAATTTAATAGCACTAATGTTATCACAAAAAATAACTATGGACTAAACTTGAATCTCTCTAATTTCTTCAAAAAAAATTCTAAGCCATAATGCTTGTGTACCTATTGAAGTGACTGCAACATACTCTACTTCTGTAGAAGAAAGGGCAACTATACGTTGCTTTTTTGAGCTGCAAGTAATCAAATCAGAACCAAAAAAAAAAAATTCCCAGATGTTAAATTTTAGTTATCCAAACTACCTCCCCAATCATAATCACTAAAACCAACAAGATTGAACCTTTTAGAAGTGTAGTAATGAATACCAAAATCTAGAGTGCCTTTGACATACCTCAAAATTCTCTTGGCTGCCTTCATATGTATTTTTGATGGCTCTACCATGTACCTTGAAACAAGTGAAACTGAATAAGCAATATCAGGTCTTTATGAGTTAGAAACATTCCGCTTCCAACAATACTTCTATAGGCTGTCTCATCAACTCTTTCAGCACCATCATCTCTACACAACATAACTCCATGAGCAACTGGGGCGGAGACTAATTTACAATCAACCATATCAAATTTCTTCAAAATATCTTTAGCATACTTTGTTTGACAAATAATTTTTTTATTCTCCCTTTGATAAACCTCCATTCCTAAAAAATATTTCATGAGGCCTAAATCTTTCATCTCAAATTCATTCATCATGGAAACTTTGAATTCATCCTTCATCATAGAACTGCTACCCATATACAACAAGTCATCAATATATAAACTTATAATGAGATTATCATTACCTTCTTATTTGTAGTAAAGGGTAGGTTCACTCTTACTTCTTTGAAAGCCATTCTCTTGAAAATATCCATCAATCCTAGCATACCATCCTCTTGGTGCTTGTTTGAGGCCATACAAAACCTCTTTTTAACTTGTAGACATAATTTTCTTTTCCTTTCACTTCAAAACCTTGTGGCTATTCCACATGTACTTATTCTTCTAAGTACCCATTCAAGAAGGCACTTTTCATATCCATATGATGGATGCTCTAATTATTTTGAGCTGTTAATGAAATCAGCATTCTAATGGTCCCTTGTCTTGCTATTGGTGTAAATGTCTCTTCATAATCAATGCCATACTTTTGTGTGAAGCCTTTAGGAATTAATCTCGCCTTATGCCTTTTAACACTTCCATCACTATTACACTTAGTCTTATAGACCCATTTGGTGCCAATCTTCTTCTTGTTATGTGGAAACTTTGTAAGCTCCCAAGTGTCATTCCTATGAATATAATCCATCTCTTCTTGCATTGCTTGCATCCAAACTTCATTAGTATATGCATCTTCAAAACATGATGGTTCAAAATTAGCCTTGGTAAGTAAAGCAAAATTTAGTGTCTCACCTCTTGGATTTTCTTCATGTGCTTGATTTGAACTCCTTTGATAAATGTCACTCAATCTTCTTACCTTTCTTGGAGAACTAGGACTTGAATTTGGAATTACACTTGGAATTGAACAACTAGATGAGGGGTTACTTGGTAGATTTGTAACACTTGGAAAATAAATATTAGTGGGCTGCCCATGATCAATATCATCCATAATAACTTCATTTACAACAAATTTTGACTTCTCCATATGGCCTTTTTGATGACCATAAACTCCTCCTTCATAAAAAATCACATCTCTTAACACAATAAGTCTATTAGTGAGAGGATTATATAACCTGTAAGCCTTACTTTCCTCACTATATCCAAAATAAATATATGACTCACTTTTGGAATCTAACTTTTGCCTCTTTTGATCAGGAACATGATCATAGGCTAAGCAACCAAAAACTTTAAAATAATTAACATTTGGCTTTTTCTCATACAAGGCTTCATATGGAGTCATCCTGTCAAGTGCACTAGTGGGACTTCAATTGAGAATATATATACTTCTGCAACAACTACACCTCCCCAAAAAGAATTGCTTAATCCCTTTGTTTGTAGCATGCTTCGTACCATCTCCACCACTGTATGATTCTTCTTTTTAGCTACACCATTTTGTTGAGGTGTGTATGTAGTGGTGAGTTGTCTTCTGATGCCATGCATATCACAATAACCTTGAAAGGCTTCTGAACAAAATTTTCCTCCATGATCATTCCTTAAGCATTTGATTTCGCACCCTTTGTTATTTTCTACAAGGGATCTAAACCTCTTAAATGTCTTAAGAGCTTCACCTTTGCTCTTCAAAAAATAAACTCAACACTGTCGTGAGTAATCATCAATAAAAGTATTGAAATATGATGACTTACCCAAACTCTTTGTATGCATAGGACCACAAATGTCTGAATGAACTAACTAGAGTGGATAATGAACCCTCCATCCATTGCCTTTTGGAAATTTCTCTCTTGCATGTTTTTCTTTAGTAAATCCTTCACAAGCTTCCTTGTGATCTTCAACCTTAGGCAAACCAGAAACTAATGCTTTTGATGTTAGAATCTTCAAACTATAAAAATTTAAATGCCCATACCTGAAATGCCACAACCAACTTGTATGCTCATATGCCATATTGACAAGGTTCTTGTTATGTTCACCAAACTTCAATGGGAACATCTTATTCTTTGTGATAGGCACAACTGTTACCACCCTATTTCCTTGATTCTTATCATAAATTATACATTGTTAATTTTTAAATACAACTTTATAATTCTTCTCACATAATTTTTCAATACTCAACAATTTATGCTTTAACTTTGGAGTGTAATAAATGTCTTTAACACTCTTCATACCTTCTTTTGTATGGACTTCCATAGTTCCTTTTGTAGCAACCTCCAATGATTTTTCATCACCAAGCTTGATCTTGGATTTATAACTTTCATCCATTATAGAAAAAAGTTTTTTATTC
The DNA here is from genome assembly GCA_037957365.1 of Torreya grandis. Taxonomy (NCBI): domain Eukaryota; kingdom Viridiplantae; phylum Streptophyta; class Pinopsida; order Cupressales; family Taxaceae; genus Torreya; species Torreya grandis. The sequence continues at coordinate 329,156 of JARHVA010000901.1, read as the reverse complement.
CCTGACATGTGGTTAGAACATCCTGAATCTAAATACCAAACATTTTTAGAAATATTTTCAGCTTTGTCATAAGATAAAAATAAACTATCTAGATGATTCTCATCACCTTCTTGAGCATAATGAATGCTTTTATCATTATCAACTTATTTTAATCTACACTCATAATTAAAGTGGCCATACCTATTACAATGATAACACTGGATATTATTTTTATCAAATCGGCCTCTACCTCTTCCTATGAAACCACCTCTTCCTCGAAAACCACCTCTACCACTATTTCCTCTTGAGTAATTTTGATTTTGGACTCTACCTTGGCCTTGATTACTTTCGATGCTACTATTGACATCTTCATTCTTTGTGACTTGTAATTTGGAGGAAAAAACTTTCTCATCACTTTTCCCAAATGAATCTCTCAATCTTTCTTCATGAGACATCAAAGATCCAACTAGATGATCAAATTGAAGGGTAGACAAATTCTTGCTTTCTTCTATGATTATGGAAACATGGTTCCACCTTGCTGTGAGAGTCCTCAACACCTTTTTGATCACAACCTCATTGTTCACAATTTCACCAAGTGTAGCCATCTTATTGACCACATCTTTTACTCTGACACAATAGGTACTCACACTTTCAACTTCTTGCATCTTCTTCTCAAATTCTCTCTTCAATGTCTATAACTTGACAACTTTGACTTGATCACTACCTTGGTAAGCTTTTTTTAGAGTCTTCCAAGCATCCTCTAATGTCTTTGCTCTTGCAATTCGTGAAAATAGGCTCTTATCTAGAACTATTTAAATATGAAATAAGGCTTGAGAATTCTTCTTCTTAGCCTCCTTCGGTATTTTATCATTTGTTGTGAGGGCATTCCAATCAACGGGATCTATATAACCCGATTCAATAATCTCCCACAAATTTTTTCCTATCAAAAAAGTCATCATTTTGATACACCAATAATCATACTCATTTCCATCAAATTCTAGAATGGGCAAGGAGTTAGAATTTGAATTGATAAATTCTTGGCAAAATTCCAACTACTAAATCTTTAACCCAAAAGAAAAAATACCTGCTCTGATTCCAAATGTAGAATTTTAAATAAAATTAAATCACAGCCAAATATATGCAACGCACGGCTTTCACCATTTCTGCTTTTAAGTCTTCTGGAGCAACGCACGGCTTTCACCATTTCTGCTTTCACCAACGACACCATATTGTTAATGGAGCCATTATCAACTGTTGTCCGTGGTCTGAGCTTTATGTCCAAAATTGTCACTCATCTGAGATGTCTGCCAGCTATCCCAGTCAAAAATTGTCCTTGATCTGAGCTATGAGACAGCTATTCGAATAAACATCTTTATGATGTCATTAAAAATGTTAAATGGCATTTAAATACATTGCCAAACAGTTTTAAAACAGTTTTATTTTAATGTTTTGGTGTGAATTTATATTTATAAATTAATTTAAGTATTTTTTTTTAAAAAAAATATTTAAATAATTATTAAATTATAAAACATAAAATCTCACCCAAAAAAAACTTAACATCTAATACATATAACTGCTCGCTACAAAATGAGTGCTTCGCTTCAACAAAATAAAGCAGAAGTAGACATATTTATTGCAGGCATTTGCCGCGGAAATGATGCTTCTCTTTATTGTAATTGCCATTCTAGGAACTAAGATTCATTAAACCATTTTTGCGTACTTAATAAAGCCCAGATGGGTGCTGTTACCAAGCTGCTGCAGAGTACCCACGCTCTGTGTAAGGAAGCATGTGGACGACTCCTCGTAATAAAAGAAAGCCGCGCATTTACAGTCACTCGAGGTGGTTTCTGTTGGCGGTCCAGACGATTCGCATGGTCTCGGCTCTGTTGTGGTTGCCCATGCGGATGCCGAGGGTGTAGGCATTGGGCGTGGTGTTGAAGAAGAGCATCTGGAAAATGGCAGCAGGCTGAGATGCTAACGGCACGGGTCGGTAATCCGCATTGTATTCTACAGTATAGTCACCCATCTCTCCTTCGTTCACAAAGGAGAATGGTTCCTTCACCTTGGCCGCCAGCCATGGTCAACACAAAACGTGTACCTTTTGCCTTGCTTATTCAAATCAAGATTACCTTACGAACGTACTTAAACATTTTAACAGTAAATACACTTAATTTTTTTTAATTGAAATTTTGTTTTTATACTGATTAAGTATATAGAATGTTTTTATGATTTAAATGTTAAGGATTGAGGGATATATATTATCCCAAATTTATTTAGGTATAATTTTAGTTTCATTTTTTTAAAATTTAGTGGGATTTATATTTTAATGGATGGTTAGATAACCCTTTTTACACCATCATCCTTACCATTAGAATACAACTGTTAGAATCAAGAGAGCATGAAACAACAAGAACTTAAACAAATAAACAAGAACTGAATCCAATTGCTACAACGATCTCTTGAAAAATAAGATTTTATTGATCTTCAATTTTCCTTGCTTACAATGCTGCCCCCAAGGCGTCTTTAAATATAATTGAATCCAAAAATAACTGAAAATAAACTGCATGACTAACTAAAATTAACTCCATGCTAACTGAGACTAAATTGTTTCTCTAACAGTTTAACTAACTGTTTGTTAACTAACTGATTCCTAACTGTCAGTTAACTAACTGAATGCTAACTGTTAGTTTACTAACTGATTGCTTAACTGCAGCTAACTGCTTGCATGTATAGAAATTATCTTGAGTTTCTAACACTCTCCCTTAATTTCTACCACTTACAATTTTAGCATTTACAATGCCTAAATTTTGTCTCAAATAATCAAAGGTCTTTTTTGCTAATGCCTTTGTAAATATATCTGCCAATTGATCTTCAGATCTGCAGAAGTCCAGATGGATTTCTCCATTGTTCACTAACTCTCTGATAAAGTGAAATCTTGTATCAATGTGCTTGCTCCTCTTGTGAAACACATGATTTTTTGATAATGCAATTTTTGATTTAAAAGTGTCTACAGACAAATTTTCAGTAAAAATCAAATCATCAACATATAAACACACAATCAAAATCTGACCTTCTTTGTTAATTTTTGTGTACAAAGTAGGCTCACTATTGCTTCTGCTGAATCCATTGTTGAACATATATGAATCAATCATGTTATACCATGCTCTTGGTGCTTGCTTAAGACCATAAAGAGCCTTCTTCAATCTGTAAACTTTTTCTTCATGTCTTTGTACTTCATAACCTGTGGGCTATTTCACATACACTTCTTCATCTAGAAAACCATTCAAGAAAGCTGATTTTACATCCATTTGATATACATACCAATTATTTTGAGCAGCTATTGTTAAAACCATTCTAAAAGTATCCTGTCTAGCAACTAGTGCAAATGTTTCATTATAATCAACTCCATGTTCTTGTGCAAAACCTTTTGCTACTAACCTTGCCTTGTGCTTTTCAACATTTTCATTTGCATCAAATTTAGTCTTATAAACCCATTTGACTCCAATACAATCCTTGCCTTCAGGTAAAATAGTTAGATCCCATGTTTGATTTCTTTCAATAGCATTCAACTCTTAATCCATTGCTTTTAGTCAATGTTCCTCATTAACTGCTTCTTCATAATACATAGGATCATGAGTGAAAAGAGAAAAATTTGAAACCAAATCTAATTTCTCTTCTTCTTGATTATAAATCTCATTCAAATTTCTCATTTTCTTACCTTTAAATTTTGATCTTAAAGAAGCAAGAGTTGGATCTAATTCATCACTTACTTGTGAATTTGGAGTAGGGTGACATGCATGACTAGATGATTCACTTTGTTCAAACCTCCTAGGTGTTTTTATTGGAGTGCTTGTTCCTGCTTGTGGAGAGGATTGATCTCCTTGAAAATTTTGTTCTTCTTCAGATTCTTCTTTATTCTGTGGAATTGGTGCTCCAAATGTGATGGTGCTACCATCCCATGCTTCTTCTTCCTTAAATTCAACATCTCTGCTAATAATCACTTGCTTTGAAATAGGGTTATACAACTTATAAGCCTTTGAATCTTCACTATAGCCAATAAATATGTATTTCTCACCTCTATCATCAAGTTTTCTTCTCAATTTAGATGGTATAAGAGAATATGCTATACAACCAAAATTTTTGAAATGATGTACACAATATTTCTTACCACTCCACGCTTCTTATGGAATTTGATCTCTGACACTCTTTGTTGGGCTTCTATTCAGAATATACACTGCACATGCTACTACTTCTGCCCAATATTCATTTGACAAGTGTTTGGCTTTCAACATGCTTCTTGCCATCTCCATTATTGTTCTATTCTTTCTTTCTGCTACACCATTCTGCTGTGGTGTGTACCTTGTAGTCAAATGTCTTTTGATGCCATGATATCTGCAAAAATCTTGAAATTGATTAGACATATATTCACCTCCTCTATCTGATCTAAGGACCTTGATATAATGGCCACTCTGCTTTTCAACCATTGCCTTGAATTCTTTAAACTTTCCAAAGGCTTCAGACTTATTTTTGAGAAAGTATATCCATGTCTTTCTGCTAAAGTCATCAATGAAGGTTAGAAAATAAATACTAACTCCAAGTGATGTAACTTGCATTGGTCCACATAAATCACTATGGACTAGCTCCAATATTACCTTAGCTCTATATGAGGCTCCTACTAGAAAGCTCTCTCTATGTTGTTTTGCTAGAATACAACTGTCACATGAACTTCTTGGCTGTTCTATTGGTGGTAATCCCTTCACCATATCTTTTTTTGTAACAAATTTAAACCTTTAAAATGTAAATGTCCATACCTTAAGTGCCGTAGCCATGATTGATCTAGATGCATGTTTCTAAAGTGGGCTTCCTCTTCTCCTTGGATGCATTGAATATGAAGAGGGAACATCCGATTCTTGGTCATCTCCACTTTACCTATTAACTTGTCACTTGGAAACTTTTCCAATATTGTGCAAACATTATCCATAAATGATATTCTATAACCTTTCTGTACTAACTGACCAACACTCAAAAGATTATGTTTTAGTCTAGGTAAAAAATAAACATCAGGTATAAACCTTCTTTCACCATTCTTGGCCAAAACATTTATGACACCTTTACCCATGACATCTACTGTGATATCATTTCCTAATTTAACTTCTAATTTTATAGAATCATCAAGACTAGCAAAAAATTCTTTATTCCCTGTCATATGATTGCTGCATCCACTATCTAAGAACCAAATATCTCTAGCTTTTTCTTGAGTAACATTACAAGTAAGAAATAAGCTTCCAAGATTAGAACTATATTCACCTGGATTGGTACTAGATTCACCTGTATAATTAGCATTCTGCTTGTACACATATCCTTGTTTACTTCTGTAGTCACTTGCATAATGACCATATTTCTTGCAATAAAAACATTGAATATTAGATTTATCAAACCTCTGTGAACCTTGCTAGAAGTGATTGTTGCCACGTCCTCTACTGCTGTAGTTTTGATTACTGTTCTCACCTTCATCTGGATTGTTCCTTCCATATTTGTCTCTGCCTCTTCCTCTAAAGTTTGACCTGGCTCTTCCTCTTCCTTTGCCAAGTGATACCTGTGACTTGAAAGCATTCTCAAGCGAAGTATTGTTATTCCTATTCATTCTGGATTAATGAGTTAACAAAGAACCTATTAATTCATCTACAGATAACAGTTCCAAATCCTTGGTTTCCTCAATAGCTACAACTATTGCATCGAATTTACTGAGTAAACATCTGAGTATTTTTTCTATGATCTTCTGATCCGTGATAGATTCTCTAATAGATCTAATTTGATTCACTATATTCAACACTTGACCCATAAATTGGTCTATTGAATCTGAATCATTCATTAGCAAATTTTCAAAACTTCTCCTAAGAGATTGCAATTTAACAATTTTTACCTTTGTATTACCTCTATAGGTAGTCTCCAAGATTTTCCATGCCTCTCTGGATCTTGTTGCTTCTCCAACTCTAGAAAAAATAGATTCATCCAATGCTTGTTGGATGAGAAATAAATCTTTTGCATCTTTTTTTTATTCTCTTTAAGCTCGTCCTTTTGTGCTCGATTTAATCCCAGATGGGCTGCCTCGTCGTGCAGTTCTACAAAATCACTCTCTACCAAATCCCAAACATCTTGTGAGCAAAATAAACTTCACATCTTAATTGCCCAAAAATTATAATTCTTACCATTGAAAATGGGAATTTGAGGCTATGAAATAATGTTATTTGCTACCATGTCTCACGCTGAAATGGCTTTTTGGTTTGCTATTTCTGAAACACAGTCATCGATGTCAGTTAAACTATCGAGGTCGATCAAGCGATAGTGCTGACGTCAATTTTGTTGCTGATGTTGGTCTGAGTGTCGGCCGACATCAGTCAAACTATCGATGTCGATCGCTGCGCTGCCTGCTAGCAATTCTTGTGCTTTTCCTTCACGCTTTGGACTGTGACTGCTTCACTCTCCTTTCTTCTTAGTGCCTCCCTACTGGCTGCTTTCCTAACCAGGCTCTGATACCAATTTGTTAGAATCAAGAGAGCATGAAAAAACAAGAACTTAAACAAATAAACAAGAACTGAACCCAATTGCTACATCAATCTCTTGAAAAATAAGATTTTATTGATCTTCAATTTTCCTTGCTTACAATGCTGCGCCCAAGGTGTCTTTAAATAGAATTGAATCCAAAAATAACTGAAAATAAACTGTATGACTAACTAAAATTAACTCCATACTAACTGAGACTAAATTGCTTCTCTAACAGTTTAACTTACTGTTTATTAACTAACTAATTCCTAACTATCAGTTAAATAACTAAATGCTTACTGTCAGTTTACTAACTGATTGCTTAACTACAGCTAACTGCTTACATGTATAGAAATTATCTTGAGTTTCTAACAACAACCCACTTAATTACATCTAGTTTTTTTAAAACTATATAAAATAAAAACTAAAATTTCAACTGAATCTCAAAAATATAATAAATATATATTTACACTAGAGGGAGGCATTTATACTGAGATGAACTCAGTGTAGATTCATCTATAGATTTTTTATATTGTTTTAAATGCGTAACAGTGAATAAGAGTTTACACACTGATCAATCTTTAGTTTTTCCTATCCACACGGTTATCGACGATAATTTATCCACATAAACTATCGGTGAAGTCCACTACTTTACAAAGTTTAATAAATTTTAGCAGGTTTGACAACTATCTCTCTTTAATTTCACACTCCCTGTTTGACTAGCAGAGAGTGTTCCACAAGTCATGATTCAACCATCTAATTCATTTATGTGTTTCCAGCATGGTTTAAGGCCCTTTCTATGCACATATCAGTAAAATCCACATTGAAGCCAAGAGCAAGCAAATGTTTTCTCTGAGTTCGGGAAGAAAATGCTTATTTCTCTTCTTCCCACTGCACAAACTGATTGATTGAAGTCCTAAAAATAGAAACACAAAAAGAATCAAATACCCACATGACATGTGAAGGAAAAATACCAGAGTTTGCATGGATGTAAACATATTTCCCTATGTAATAATCCATTACAGGAATAACTAACAAGAGAGAGGAGAGGAAAGGTTTGTAACTTCCAACTCAAAAAGAATAAAGAGATGGAGATGGAGACCCACATCATCATGGGAGCTTGTCTTTCCTCTCCACCTGTTAAACAATAAATGGCATATAAACATGGAAAAGGTGGGTGAACTGACCCCCATGTAATGTTTGTGTGTACCTTCAACACTTGTTCACCAAAAATTAAAATAAAAAATAAAAAATGCACAAAAATAAATTAATAGAGGTATGTAAAATGAATATATCAAGGCAGCTACTACCTACTGCACTATGCATGCTTGTTTATGGATTTAATAATAACACCTAAAGTAATTGTATTTTTTGTAGTATTCCCTAATAATGAAATGTTTTACCACATAAATTTTATATCTTAGATGGACAAATTTTAAAAACTAGCCTTCCCCATCCCCAAAAAAATGATTACCTTGTGTGTTTGCCCTGCACATAAACCAAATTTTCTAGTTTGAATCTCTGTGATCCACTCTCTCGCCAACTAGACCAGATTCTCAACAATTTCTTAGGCAACTCCATTCTTTAACCATGAAAAATTTTTGAAATCAAATTTTGATAGCTTACTTTGCAAATATAGTTTTTTATTGTCATCAAGGAATATCACTTCCTTGGAGGCCATAAAAATCTATCATATGTATGGTACAATTATACTACAAATCAAACTAAAAATTATAATGGAAATCAAAGTGAAAATTATACTGTAAATCGAGAAACAATTTCCTTCATAACTTGGAAATTTTACCTCTGCATGCTTATTGATTAACCAACATTAAAAATAGACAATCTTTAAAAAAGGGGGGCAAAGATATACGTAAATACGTGGGTTTCTAAATCCCAACGTTAATATAAATATGCATTTTATATTTTTTCACCGATATTCCCTATGCAAGGAATTCACTGCCATTATTTACCATTCCAAAAATTACTTCAACCTCACCTTAAATTTGCTAGCCACGCATCCAATCAGTTGAATGCATTGAATATTTTGAGGGATGTGTTGCTTCAACATCCCTAACTACATTCATGGAGTTGTTCTTCCTTGATCAAATGAATGGTGAGATTTATTTGCACAGTGATTTGAGTAAATGCAAGTCTGAACTGTCAAAGTGGTGAAAAGAGAATCATTGTGAAGCTGGTGTGTTAGTCCCAAGTTTATGTGGACCATGCACATGTGTCTGTGCAAGCGTTGGGTGGGTGTTTGTGAACAATTTTATCGGTCTCAGATTTTGTGAAGGGTGGGTTTATCCTAGGTAGAGAGTAATCAAACTTGGGGAGGGAATTGTTTATTGTAACCATTCAAGTGGTTCCAAGCATTATCAGATGAGCCCGACTCGGTGGTTATTGTGTATGTTGGCCAGTTGGCCCATTTATTATACTTTGGACCAGATTGTCCTAAAGAGTTAATAAAATACATGTTAATCCCAATTCTCTTGCATTTTGTGAATGCTCATGTGTGTTGAGTCAATTTATTGATCTTTGTAAGTGTGTGTTTTTCTTTCCACTGCTAATCCTTTCTTTATACAAGTTATTGTCCACTATGTTTATGGATGAACGTGTGCAGGTAAACACTGAAGGCATAGTCCGTAGTTCTTATGAATCCCATCACAATGAGGGATTCTAGGTTAGAACAAGTAGTACCACACAGCCCAGCCAACTTCAGAGAGTTGGCCCCATGATAGTTGGTACCAGAGCACACGGTTTATGTTTTTTGGGATTATGTTTGCCTAAAGCTAAACAATCTTTTGCCTTCCCCTGTCGAGTCAGTCCAGTGTTGTTTGGTTGTGTTTGAGTCAGTATTACTAGAGATCTGTCTAGGATGTTGCTCAAGAAAGTGGCCAGTAGGGGTCGAGAGCAGGGTCAGGGCAAAGGTGAAGGTGGTGGTAGTTGCCACATTGGTAAGGTGAAAGTGGCTGCAATGGGTGAAGGCCTTATTGAGGAGTTGGTGCCTAGTTCCAATTGATGGGGGATTATGTGGGTATAATATTCAATGAGTTTGAAGAGAAGGTGACTACTATGAGGCAGATGATCATGGAATTTACTAGTAGGTTGGGGAAGAGCTTGGTGTTCTAAATAGAGTTGCAAGATGAAGTGGCTTTGTACTGATTAACGGTATCAGGTTTGGTGAAAACATCAGGGTTTAGTTCATGTGAAGATTGGGTTCAGAGGTGGTTGTGTGTAACTTACTATGGTTGATTATTATGGAAGGGGTGCTCGTGGACTCAGGTGTCCTACAATTATAAGTCAACTAGTTTAGCCTTGGAGACTTGGCCTCCAGACCTCTAAGGGTTCAAGTAGGCTTTGTGGAGTTACAAGCCATCTATGTTATGTTGAGATAGGGTTTACCCAGGTTGGGTAAGGTGATAGTTTTTCCCCATCTTGGAGTTATTTTATGTTAGATTTGTTGTAGACATGCATGGTGAAGATTGTGCAGAGGAGTGAGATTGGGAAGATGGAAGTGGTGTTGCGTTGAGTATGTAGAAGAGTGCAAGAATTGGTGAGGAGTCAGTGTATCTTGTATTACTTGGTGGCAGTTGAGATGTTGAAGGGGCATGATGTTCCTTTTTGCTATTGATGCAGGGTGGGTTCTTCACATCCATTGGTATGCTCAAAGAAACATCATCTTATTGTGTCACAAAGAAGATAATTGATCATGTGCATCAAGTTGGTTCCAGAGGAGAGTTCTTGGGTAGGGACTTCATTCCTATTGTTGGGTTTGGTTTGCTGGATCTAAAGAGTTATCTTCGCCTGTTATACTCTTGTTTAGAGTTTTAATACTATTTTAGGGGAAAGTTTGATGGGGTTACTTAGTCTTTGATAGGATTGTAGAGTCTTGAAGAGGTTGATCATCAAGAGCCTTTTTCCTCCACCCTGTGTTTGGAAATTGGCAAGAATAGGGTGATCTTGTGAAGCTGCATTGGTTTGGTTTAGCTTGTGTTGGTAATCTTTGTCTATATGTTAATGTTGTTAGAGATTCAGTTTGTTTTTCAATTTTATAACTAGTTAGATTCCTTAGTCACTGATGAAGCCAAACTAATGATGGTTCCCACCTAAGCGCCCTTCTATGTGTGTGATGGGTAAAATTAGAGTGACAATTGGAATAGTTTGTTAGGGTGAAGACAGTGGGTTACATAACAATTTGAAGTGGAGGGAGTTTCTAGTGGTGTTGGAATGGTTTTTTCCAACAATCTGGGAGCATTTGGAAGCTCTCAATAGTTAAGGTCATGGAGTTTGGCCTTGGTCTCTTGACTCTATATGGAGCCTGAATAGGGGAAGTGTTTATCTCTTGGCTTTGGGTTTTGAAAAGGAGGTGTGTTAATCTCCTGACTTTGAATAGAGATTGAAAAGGGGATGTGTTTCTCTTTACTTTGGGTCTGAAAAAGGGGTTTTGTTGATCTCTTGACTCTGGATGGAGCTTGAAAACGGGTGTGTTTATCTCTTGGCTTTGGGTCTGAAAAGGGGCTTGTTGTGTTCTCTTGACTCTAGATAGATCCTAAAAGGGGGTGTGTTTATCTCTTGGATTTGGGTTTGAAAAGGGTATGGGGTGGTCTCTTGACTCTGAAGGAAGCTTGGAAAGGGGATGTGTTTATCTTTTAGCTTTGGGTCTGAAAAGGGTAAGTGTGGTGGTCTCTTAACTCTAGATTCTAGATAGAGCTTGGAAAGGGGAAGTGTTGGCCTCTTAGCTTGGAATGGGTCTAAAGAAGGGACATGTTAATCTTTTGGCTTTGGGTTGAGTCTGAATAGAATATTTCCCTCATGCGTTCCTGCCAGTGGAGTCATGCTGACACTGAGGATGTCACCAATTTTTAAGTGGGGTAGTCTATGAGGGTTGTGTTGCTTCAACATCCCTAACTACATTCATGGAGTTGGTCTACCATGATCAAAAGAATGGTGAGATTTCTTTGCATATTGATTTGAGTGAATGCAAGTCTAAACTTTCAAAGTGGTGAAAAGTGAATCATTGTGAAGCTAGTGTGTCAATCCTAAGTTTATGTGGATCATAGGCACATGTTCGTGTAAGTGTTAGGTGGGTGTTTGTGAGTAGTTATGTTGGTCTCAGATTTCATGAAGCAAGGGTGGGTTTGTACTAGGTAGAGAGTAATCACACCTGGGGAGGGAATTATTCATTGTAATCATTTGAGTGGTTTTGATCATTATCTATAGAGCCCGACTCGGTGGTTGTTGTGTAATTTGGCCAATTGGCTCATTTATTGTACTTTGGACTGGATTGTCCTGAAGAGTTAATAAAATACATGTTACTCCCAGTTCTCTTGTATTGTGTGAATGCTCATGTGTGTTGAGTTGATTTCCTAATCTTTGTAAGTGTGTGTTTTTCTTTCCACTACTAATCCTTTATTTATACAAGTTGTTGTCCACTGTGTTTGTGGGTGAACTTGTGCAGGTAAACATTGAAGACATAGTCCATAGTTCTTGTGAATCCCATCACAATGAGGGATTACAGGTTGGAACAAGTGATGCCACACGGCCCGGTCAGCTTCGGAGTGCTAGCCCCATGACAAATATGTAAAGGAGGGGGAACCTTGGTAGAAGCTCATTATGACAAGTATTAATGACTTAATTTTAGACAATGACCTCATAATGTAAAACAACCAATATCATATATATAAAATAGTCAATACAAAATAGCCAATAATATATATGTATGTATGTATGTATGTATGTATTAATAATAAATTTATTATAAAATATATAATTTAATAATTATATTATATTTTTATAATGATATTATTATATATTTATATTAAAAAATAAAATAATATAAATATAAATTATATTATTTTAATATATTTATTAATATTAATTAATATAAATTAAATACTAATATATTACATATTAATATTATTATTGATATTAAATAATATTAATTGTATATTAATCTAGATAATATAATATAATATATTATCTTATAATAATATTTAAATATTATTGTTATTTTATATATATTATAGTATATCAAAATGAATATCAGATTATTGTTTCTTAAAATTTTATACACAAAAGGTGGTATGGGGCCAGTGGTCATGGGTTTCAAGAGAGTTAAAAATAATGATTCACACTCTTAAGCTTTACAACACATTGTTTTACCACAACAAAAAATTACTTCCCTTCCCACATAACTTACACTCTTCAATATGGCAGTTGCAACGTCCATAAAGGAAGTTATAAAAGTTGCAATGGTACCTAGTTTGAGATACATCTAGCCATGATAACACTTAGATAATATATGCACACTAGTGGGGATTCAAATGGAGGACCAAAAAACTACCCAAAATTGGTAGTGTAAGTGGTTTTAGTGGGGATTTTATCTTTTTTCCAATCACCAAATAAAGAGAATTCTACACTATTATTACAAATACAATGGATTTTATTGGTGTTACGAGAATGAGAATTGAGAAACTTGGAATTGTTTACAGTTGTATCTATTTGCATGTGGCATCTTACATTAGTCAATTATATTATATAGGAGGCATATTTCATTGAAGAAGTATTTTTCATTTTTTATTTAATTGGTTTAAAATTCATCCAATTAGTTTTTATATATATTCAACATTTCCCTTAAAATGTTAACTTAATTCATAATAGTAGTAGGAAGTATGTGTGTGTGTCTGTGTAGTAATCCTTTATAATTTTTAACACTTTGTTTTAAATATTAAATTACATTTAATATTGTCTCATTAAAAAAAAATTGTATTTTATGGCTAAAAAATATAAATACAACCATACCATCATCAAAGTTAGGCCATGTTTGAGACTACTAAGATCATACCAATACATTCTTGGAAATTTTAATATTATGCAAAAAAATTGATGAATTTGTTCTTATTCTCCCAGCTCTAAAATATCACTTTCTTTTCTTGAAATCCACACAAATATCAAGGAAATTGATCTCCTTTATTTAAACCCTAATCAACTCACAACACCTTGTAAAAACTCAAAAAATGGGAGAGTCATTAAGGGGCTCATGTTGCCCCTCCATTATAATTAGGCCCATACTCTTAGAAAAGTAAGAAAAACATCACTTGTTTTACTTCAACAAGTAATTTTGGATTCAATCCCTAATCCTTATATGAATTTTCACTAGCATGAATAAGTAGCACAATGCAATATGAAGACTTCAAATACAAATCTACTCTAAACATTTCAGTTATGATTTTTTAATAAACACTATACTTTTGCATCACTCTTAACCTTGAAATTAAATTCTTGTATGTATCTCTTGTATATCACTTACATCATATAGGCAGTAATGTATCCACGTATATATAGATTTCTCAATTTTAAATAAGGTCTCTATTGGTGTACAAGCTGACACAAAATGAGTGTGAATGTTGACAAAAGAGGAACATATGACATGAGAGACCCAAATAAAGGGCTAGAAGGGCTCAAAAAATAAGGAGCCAAGAACGTTGTATATTCTTGGAGAGACCAATAATGTAATGGTACATTCATGGTCAGTAAGGACTATACTACTACATTAATGGAAAAAAACAAGAAGATAGTTGAAAACAAGAGGAATAGAGAGAAAATAAGGAAAAAAGAGCAAACCCAAAAAAGGGGAAGTAAACAGGGCCCAAAACATATGAATTAAATGCCAACAAGTGTTTAATATGAATTGATACTCAATTAACACATAAGAACCTTAGAAAAATATAATTTGACATCTAAAACTACCTCTAGACCAAAAATAGGTATGAATAGACAAAAAAGGGCGTGGATATGACAATTAAAAACTAGAAGTAACAAAAACACACTAGTAAATTCCTAATCTAAACTAATAATTCAAAAACACACTGGTCCCTAGAGTAATACATTATTATAACTAATAAATATTTAGAGACCTTTTTTAAGTATCTAAATTATTTTAATGGAGTGATGCCATAATGGAAGTGGCTTTCCTCTTAATAAAATTTTTTATTGATTGAGGGATGAATATTTTTCCTTCCTCCCCTACATCCTCTCCTTCTCTATAACTTCATAATATTAAGAAAATAATACTAAATAAATAAATAATCTTATTATTCTTGCTTATATAACTATAAAATCCCAATCCAATCATATAACCTTTTTAAGGTTAGTTAATTTCCACTAAGTAGTGATTTGGTGGTGGAGTTAATGTTTTTTTTGAAGAAATAAATTAATTTATATAAAAGGGTAAAAGTATGAAACAACATTATGGAGACCAAAAATACATAGTTGGAAATATTTATTTATAAATCTTGACATATTTTATAAAGGTACATATCTAATTCAAAAAACATCAAAAACTGCATAGTAAAGGATCTACTAAAGCTTCGTGAAAGAAGTTGTGAAGGCACGTGTTTCATATGTAAAATTTTGATCATGATTACCAATTCAACATTTACCTTCATATGATAGGTAATATGATAACTACATATCACCATATGGAAGCACATGCAATGGGCACAAACTAACCTAGTAGGATGAGAAATCTTATATTAATAATAAAAATAGAGACACCAATGATTGCATCATATCATTCAATATTACATGTTAAAATTCATTACACATTTATTTGACTCTAAAATAAACATATGATTTGATTTGGATCTTATTATATCCCCTAACATGGCATACAACTACATCTTAAGAGGCTTCTGATGTTCATTTTCAATTCATTAACCTTTTCATGAAAATCAAATGGTTTTTATCTTTCAACTCATTGTGGGATTACAATTACACATTCTAATTGGTTCTTTGACTAGTCTTAGGGTCAAATCTCTTTATACTGATTTACACTCATTCACATTACAAATAGGGATGTGATTTGACCCCTACCATGTTTGTCATAGATGAATTTAATTTTATTTATTATATATATTTTTTGTAAATTAACATTGGAGTAATTAAATAAAGTTTAGTAACCTACAAAAACACCAAATTGGGATCCCTGGAAGAAAGGACAAGGTGATAAAGAACATGCAAGTGTTGAAAGATTTTAATGTGCATTAGGTGCTAAAGGTGAGTGGTAATGAAAGATTTAAAGTGTTGTTCTAAAATGTGAATGACAACACCACTAGATCATTGTTGTATTAGTGACATTATTGTTTTTTAAGTTATATCTCTTGTAAATTTATTTTTCAAAATAGTTATATTAAATAAAATAATATTATAGAGTATGTGCATAGAGTTGGAGGATAATTCTATGGATATTTCTCATAATGTGATTCCATTATTAAATAATAAGATCATGTTATTGACATAATGCAATCGTGTTATTGACATCATGCAATCGTGTTATTGATATAATGTGGTTGTCTTATTTAAATTATGGATTGATAATTATCGATACATAACTTAATCGCATTAACACATAATGTGATCACATTAACACATAATGCGAATGTATTATATTAAAAGCAATAACATGATCGTGTTATTTTAAAATAAATAATGCAATCACATTATTATAAAAACAATAACGTGATTATGTTCCTATTATTTTGCACATAAAATCATGTGGACATGTACATGAAACCAATCTTAACCTAAAGCTTATATTTATTACTCTAAATGTTAACTATCTTATACTTTAAATTTATTTTAGTAAATATAATAAATTAGGGTCACTCTACATTTGATAGAGTTGGTCTCATAATTGTACACTTTACAAGGTGGAAAATAGTTTTTCAAAATCTAATCTGGTCAGTACATAGGCATTTTCAAGGTCTAAGTATTGAACTTAGGGATTTTAGGGCATAAATTTTATAATTAATGTCCATTTTTGGTAAACCTATAGTCATTTTTTAGGTTTTTGTGCCTTTTGAATTACTTCCCAATATTTCTAGGAGTCCTAGGTTTGTCAAAATTGAAGTTTGTAAACTAGTTAAATTAAACTTGATCAATGGTGGTGTGATTGGGGTAAGATAGGTTAGATTAATGACCTACACACATCAAATGACCACTTTATGTTAATTTCACTACACTAGATGATCAGTAATACATCACATATAGTAAGAGATCAAAATAAAATGGGCATCAGAAAAATAATATCCATTGAATTCCCACATATACAAAAGAATGCCCATGTACAACATATGTGTCTATACATCAAAAATACACGTACATCAAAATCATCTATACAATATCAGAATCATATGAGGCTCATGTATCACTCTACTCATTTGGAAGTGTATCTATGATAGGGGTTGTACTAATATGGTCAAAGTTTTTATTTGCTAAGAAGACCCTAGTTCACCAACTCTCTGCATAACTAGGCACCCTCTAACCTATGTGACCTATCTACTCATATAATCCTCCATAGCCTCTATGGTATCTCTCATCAGATGTGTGCCTAGTTATCCCAATCCATATATGACCAATGCATCTTGGGTAGTATCCCTCTCAGTCCATAAGCTTTGCACATCCCTATATATAGTGTCTAATATTATGGTCAATCATGTGATCTCTATTGATAAATTAGAAATCTAAGCATCTTTAGTCGATACATGTGCCTATAAGTCTCCTATCATCATGTCTCAATAAAAATCCATTACCCGTTAATACTACTATCTTGGCCCTCCTAGCTGTTATCTCCTCTCATAGGTTGGAAATCAATACCTCATCCTTTGTTGACCTTATTGGCTATGATGGTGTAGACTAATCTTCACCACCCAAACCTAAGGACACTACTATGGTAACTTATGTATCTATCCATGTTTACACCTAGACCTATCAATACCTTAGTCATTGATATATGTATTACCTTTCTATCACCATCTCCATCCCTCTGCCTATATCCTTATCCACCACAATCTTTATCCCTTACCCATCTCCATTTTGTATCTTAGCATTGGTGTCCTTAATCATAGCATATTTTTATCTCCATTATTTTGGATAGCCCCACATCATTATGTGAATCCTCTCCTATAAAGTATGATCCACTAGGACCATTAGCCTCATCAAACTAATTGGCCTAGTGTAGACCCACCATATAGCATAACCATCTATCACACTTACATTAGCTACTTCAACCCTATGATCTAAATCCATGACCTACTCTCTATTTGGTTTCTCATGACATCTAATCTAGGAACTAGATAACCCCATTGTCTAATATCCCTATATACATATGGAAAAACATGTGGATCTTTTGGCACATCATATGGAAGATCAAACTATTGCATCACTCGATCTGGCCTATATCTCTCCATAATATAATCTCGGTAACATGTGATGTAGCATGTGGTAATAATGTATCCCATGTATTACTAGTCCTTGACCCATCTAAATTAACTTTGTGAGTAAAGTCTCTATACAATAGATTATTCTAGTAATTCATCAATCATGTATCTATAAAAGATAAGATAATCGAGGTGCCTATGTCGACCATCTATAAATATCACCCATCCATATTCTAGTGGCTTATTAAAAACCCTATGTCACAACTGGCCCACTAGTCTCTCAATGTTGATATGCTCCCATGACCACACCTACAACAACGTATATTTTTTGATAATCTGACCACCTTATTATGCTACAATGTGCAGATATTTATACAACTAATCCAAAACCATTGGTACCCAATAAAATATCATTGTATTGTACGATATATCCTAGATCATAGCCCCAATCTCATATGGAAAATTTGATCACTCTTTTTAGGCAGCAAAATGTTGCTGACAATGACCATGAGTATAAGGGGAATCAATTAATGGTAGGATCTACTACCAACACATTTATATCAACACATCCCATAGATATATATCTATGATCCCTACTAGCTAGTATAGTAGTGTCAATCGATCTCATTCTTGTCAAGAGAAGGCATGTCCATGTATCAAAATTCATAAAATCCTCCATGTGTTCTCTAGTATCACTATGACCTCTTTGGTCAAAAATTAAAATGTGCTCATCTTAGAGTGACATATCTTAGCCAGTTCAATAAAAAAACCTTAATTGATATGAATACATGACATCTAGGCTACATATAGTAGGCCCACTTCGTCTAATATTTCCACTAGTTCATCGTTTTATACATGAATCTCTATTAGGAATTACGATCATCATTCCCACATCATAATAACATACAATCATTCTTATAATCAACAAGTGTTAACACACAATCATTTTCATCATCTAATTATATAATTTCATTAAATCATCCTAAATTTTTTCATCTCTCTATTTCTTAAAAAACCAAAAATAATCAAACACACAGAATCCAATAATTCAGCCACTTTTAGTGTGATTTTGCCTCTAACATGGTGATTCTGCCACTAGTAGGGAAATTATACCATTTAAATGACCTCAATTCTATTCCAAAATCCTACATGAAATCATAATGTGACATTAATGATGCTACTACAACCTCAAAATAATTAAAATTTTTAACGATGATGCCACTTTATGGGGTGACCACACCATTTGCATGGGTGAATATGTCACAAGTAAAAAATATATCACGGTGAATTCAATGCACATGGAATTTATAAGACTAATAAATTCCATAAAAAGATAAAAATTCAAAATATGAAATCACTTACGAATGCCCCTTTGTCCATTAATCACTAGTAGTCTCACACTCGCTCTCTAAGTTATCTCTTGATCGATATGCACACCATTTACTCAAAGTTCCTAGAGCTAAAATATAGAATTTTTTTTCTAAGGCATAGGCTGAATATGAATTATTTTAACCCCCACCCCTATTTATACACTTTAATCACCCCAAAATTCAAAAAATTCCTCTCATTTTCTACCCATGCATCCATTTTTCACCCTGCGAGCTCATTTCTCACTCTCATCATTTTTCTTCTTGATTTCACCTATATTCATCACTTTTAAACCTCTTATGCATCTTTATACATTATTTTATTCCTTTTTATGGCCCATACATCCAAATTACTCTTTGTTTAACCACATCATATCCTCATTATTTATCATCTGGGGTATCCTTGTGAGCCTATTTTTTGTGTTTTTAATAAAAATGTGGCCTCTAATCAAAATTTTACTATCATCTTATCATTTCAACATAACCATATGCTTGTTTTTATTAGTTTTTTAATTATTTTAAATGTTTTTACTTCACTTGTGTCTCAAAATCCTTTTTTAAATAGGGGTAAATTTAGACACCTCATTTCTTCCACTTTGATGTCATCACTATTCACTGCATCACTTTTGCACATTGTTGCATGACCAATCCATAATTTATTCTATTATCAAAAATAATTAATATAACAATTGTTTTCATCCTAAATTGGGATGATATGTCATTAATAATGGTGTTACACTACATTATATCATTAATTTTGTTAACTACATCCTAAATCAAATCATCACTTTGTAAATGTCACCTTAAATCAATTAATTGAAGAATTATTTGATCTTGAACATTGAAAAAACCATCAAAAATAAAATGCAATAATATTATTTAATCAAATCAACTCATTTGACTAATTTAATCCTAATAAAAAAATATAATTAACTAATTCTATGATTATCTAAATTTACAAAAATCAATATTTTTGGTCACAAATAAGTGGCATCATCTTAATCTCTTAAATATCCATGAAAAATTCCAAAATTCAAGTCAAAAGGAAAGTGATCGGTAAAAACTAATTTTTAATTCAAAGGTCACACCTCATGCAAATACTAATACAAGTTATCTCCATTCTTCATAAATGGAATTTCTTACATATTCAACCCCCCTCATTTTTGAGGAGGATGACCAATCCTCCACCTTCGTCTTAAGATCAATCCAACTGTAAAAATTTATTTGAAAAATCTATAAATTGAGGGGTTACCCTCCATTGTTAACAAGCAAAATTATACAACAAAGTGTTGTCAAAGCCAACATCCAAGCTTAAATCAAGTCATCCAATCACCACATATAAACATCATGTTTGAAAGGGGAAGAGTTATTAAAATATCCATAAATTCTTCATGAAGTTGCAGTAACATTCTAGATGATTTTAACAAGTCTCCATGCCAAGAAGGTCCTATTTGCTTTGGTAGTAATGGAAGGTAATTGTTACCTAATACCTCTTAGCTCAATTTGAAGTACTCATTTTCAAGTTTGTTTATCATTTCATTTATGATTTTATTTTTATTTTATAACACTTTCATTGTGCTAATGATTTTTTTATGTATACACCACAAAACATGTGCTCTTTTCCATCTCTTTTAGGAACTCTTTCCTTGAAATCAAGAAAATATTTGGACACTTGTTGACTTCTTCTCAATTATCCTCCATTAGATTTAGTGTATGCTTCATCACATGTTTTTCCAATGTATACATATTTATATGACCATTATGTTATGCCTTTAAGTCAAACTTACAAGGCTTTCCAAGAAAAATATGACAAGCATTCATAGATATTATATCATATAAATTATCATCTTTATATGCACCTATCTGAAAACTTACTAGGCATTTTTTATTCACTAGAATTTGATGTCCCTTCAATAACCATGAAGCCTTATATGGATTTAGATGCACAATCTTCTTCAAATCAAGCTTATCTACCATTTTTTGTGAAATAATATTATCAGTGTTTCCACTATCAACAACCAATTTAAAACACCTTCCTTTGGGCTTACAAACTATTTTTAAGAAAGTATTTCACTATGAAATACTATTTTCCTCTTTCATAGCTTCAACAACACCTTATTCATCATGATAACTTCACCAATTTCTAGTTCAACTACATTATGAATAGATGTAACACTTTATACATTTGTTTGTGTCTTAAGTACACTCAAACAATGCTTTATACATAGTTAATTATGCATATGGGATCACTTAAATGCTTTGTGGCAAGTTTCTCCACATCTGAAACATGTACCATTGAATTTGCAACCTCTACCTTTTTCATAAGATTATCAACTTTTAAATATTTGTCTTCCTCTTTGAGCATTAGCATCATTGTGTTATGAAGTACTTGCCTCTCCTTATTGTGTAGAATAAAATTTAGTGTTTCCAATTCCTTTCCCACGTCCACACGTGTATTTATTTATTCTTTTTAGCAATCTTTATTGTTTATGTGTCAACTATTTATTTGCCTTCAGTGCACACTAAAAGAATTTTTTAATAGGTCATAGTTTGATAATACCAAAATCATTTAAAATTTGCATGTTCAATCAATTTACATACTTTGATATGTTCTTAGCATCATCTGTAACATTACCCACTCTTATACTAAGTCTATATAACTCCTTAGTTTAATATTTCATACTCAACCCCCTCCAGCATAGGTTTCAAAGATTATTGAATAAATTCATGTTATAATCTACACAAATGAATTTAGCCATCAGCTTCATGAGGGATCTATTCCAAGTTTTAATTTTATCCTAGCACTTTCTCAATCTCTTAACTTTAACATGCTCCCACCATAAGGATGCATGACCTTTAAAGTTTGGGCCAAATAACTTAACATGCTTGGAATATTTTATACATTGATTTTTAAAATACTTCTCTAACCTGGTGATTCAGTGAATGAGCTCCTCAGTACTAAAAAATATAGAATAATTTCTAGGTCCCAAATTTGGTTTACCAGTTATTCTTATAATAACTCATAGGAATTTATCATCGGGTTCATCAACCTCTTCTGCACTCTGATCATCAAATGCTTCTTTTACAACTTCATTATTTATTTCATCATCAACTATCACAACACCTTGGTGTTTCATTATCTCCACATCCTTCATGTAAAATTTCATATCTCTCATCAACTTTTTGAGATCTGTAAGTCTTGGAAATCCAACCACTCTTGGAATTTTTCTTCTTTTTACCATTTCGTTAGAAAGCAAATTTCAACAATGTTACACCTTTTACATGATAACCTCACTAGAATATATCTGTAACTAATTTATATCCATTCTTATAAATTTTGAAAGTAAAACTACTAATAAATAATTAAATGCTTTGCCTGATATCAAATGATGTAGTTACAATCAAGGCTTTCAATTAAGATATGCCTTATACTATGTAACCCTCAAGTTACATAACTATAAATGCAATAAAATGCATCAACACAATTTATATTTTTATTAATTTTAATGCATAAGATATTATAATAACAAAAATAGCACCAATGACATTGAAATATCACAATTAGATGTGTTACAACCTTAAAATGACAAATCTTTATTTGCTAAGTCTCAGTCTTTGCAAATTTAGCTCAACCTCAAAATAATCGCTATTCTACAATTTGTAATCTTGACAAAATTATCTTGCACAAACATAGGTGCACACTTATAAAATCCACAAGACCCACTTGTTTACATTTAGTTCTCCTTATATCAATAGTCAAATTAAACATTGATAACACACCTTAGTGCACCACAAAAATTGAATGTCTCTCACAATTCTAAGGCATTAACATGTTATAACATAATCTATTAGGATATCCTACATCATAATAAATATTAAATGAATCCTTATCAATTTATTATGACTTATGGAATTAAATGTTAAACATTTAATAATGGATAATTTCATAATGAATCACAATGATATATGCACCCAAACCAAGTGCACGCAAGGAAAATTGTATAGAGGTTGTAGATTTACAAGGCTATGTCATCATAATTCATAACTAAGAACTTCACTAAAGAATATTTTCACCATGATTCTCATGAATTTCATGAACATTAACATATGTTACTGCATGTTCCCAAATGTATTACAAATAATCACATGGCTCGTGCAGTGAAGAACCTACTCTTGCAATAAATCTCATCAACTCTGTTACTTATTAAGAAAATAACTAAACTTTGAAATGACCTAATAAAAGATTTTGTGTCTATAATATCTCATTAAATTTTATATTTTCTTCATATACCTTCCCATGTCTATGCTTGTGTGAAAAACCAACACTTCCTACACAAAGTTTTGAAAGCTTTCCTAGATAAACAAAAAATAACTACGTGCAAAAACATACTTGCACATTCATAGGTTGTGTAAAACTATAAAAAATAAGTATGCACTTAAAGCTGTAAAAAAAAAAAACATAGTAAAGTTTTGTGCACACCTTGGGGCTTACACAAAATTACAAACAAATACATGCAAAATAAAAAACTTACACAAAACAACACAACCAAACTTCAGAAATAAACATATTTTTTGTTGATATAATGTTACATATGACCTTGAATGCTCCTGCATCATTTAATAACATGGTTTCATACTTGTGTTTTAGTTATAATTTGATACTAGCTTGTTTTAACCATGTATGCAACATCTTGTTTTGTATGTACATGTTTAACTTTTTTATTATAAAATAAAAAGAAAAATTATAGAGTAGAGATTTTTTTTAACCACTTAGAACCTAGATAAATTTGAGAATAAACAATGAATATATGCATTAAATATAACCTTATTATATCATGTTTTAAAAATATGAAACACACTAGTGAAAAAAATAATATGTTGTTCGCATCCAAGACACATACACATGGGGAAATAGTAAGAATCCACCCCTGAGATTCCTACCACAAGCCTTATTACCGGGCCACACTTTATTTGAATATAAAATTACAAAAAAATAAAACTATGTTAATTACAAGAGACAAGATCCAAACCTTACCCGCATAGAAATGGAAACTAGGAAGAATCATAGAAAATGGTTGAATCATCTTAGATAGGCAAGTTGGTAAATAAATATTTCCAAGAACTGAAAAATAGTTCCATAGATTAGAACTGGGTGTGACTATAGAGTAGAATGGGAATTGATGACATGAGCATGGGAAGCAATGCAGTTACAAGCATTAATTACCCCTACCACTTGATGAAAATAAAATAGTCCCTTGAAATATAGCCCCTAAGAAATGTTTGACCATGTGTTATCTTTTTAATGGTCACTATAAAAAGACTTAATGTTTGATATAAAATCCCTTTTAGGTTAGGAAAATATTTAGACTAATCACATATAAAATAAATGGGCATTTATAAAATCTATAATAGATTTATTTTCAAAAATTATAGGGAGGAGGTAAAATTTGTCATGTGTCACAATGCAATTAGAGAAGGAAATGGAAACATTTACATAGGATATGTGTGATGGTTGTTGGCTATCATCCAAATTTTATCTTTTTATAGAATGTGATATTATTGTTACAAAAAATATACATATTGAAGTCATTGAGGTTTGATTATTAATCTTTTACATGTGATAACTATCAATACAACTAAAATAATCTATTACATACATACATACATGTGTGTGTGTGTGTGTGTGTGTGTGTTATGACAATACAATACCCAAAATTTTGTAAATGATATTACATTCACCCATATATTTATATATAAATAAAAATAATAATGTTATGTAACAACTATTAATTAAAAATATATGCTAAATATAGCTATTCTAAACACTAAAAACATTATTATATAGGGAATATTTTTATGATCAATATTATTACATTTTAAAACAATATAATTTAAATAACATTTTCAATGAAAAATGTTTATATTATTAATATAAAGTATTAAATTATCTTATAAATACATTCTATTAGGATTATGAATTTATAACAAAATATTTAGTTAATAAAAATACTATTATAATGATATTGTCAATGTTGAGATACAACTTTTAAAGTGCATTATAATAGATAGGTTGAATGGAACTATCAAAATGTGAAATGATGACCTAATTCTTAACAATGAAAGAGACTATCTTATCAACATTTGTTAGAGATAATTTATTTCTATCAACTTAATACATATTAGAGTACATATGAAAGTTGGTAGGTTTGAATCAAGTTTTTGGAGTGTACCTACTATTACTAAATTGTAATCTTCTTTTCAAAGCAATGTTGTAATTTATTTTCCAAGCATTTGATACGGAGGAAGATTTTCACTTACTATTACTAATAGCATGTTTGTGTTCATCAATAATTAATATAAGCAAGTCTATCATGCCTGTACACCTAGGCCAATTATTTATGTGTATATTTAACCCTAAAAGGTAGATCTAAGGTGATTTTATCATTAACCCTAGATTTTAAATTAAAGAGGTAAATAGAAATGAAATGTCACAAGAGTGATAATCAGATCTATAGAAATAAAATTAGATGCTAAACTTAGATATAATCATACACTAAATTTATTATGCTAAGATAGTCTAAATATGGAAAGTACAACTATGATAAATATGGAAATGACAAATAAGTGATGTAATTAACTTGTTCTAATGTTAATGCAATTCTAGATCTAGAACAAGTAGAAAGCAGGTTGGAAAGAGATTATGACACAATTGTCAAATTTTAGATTTGATGTTTCTAGATCTCTAGATAGTAATGTTAGACTGGGATGTTTTTCTCAATGTTACTGTCTAGGTTTAATGCTAGTATCTTGTAAGGAATCCCTAATAGAAAAAGATGCGACCACCTAAATGTTTCTAGGTTTAACTTCACCTTAATTATAGTTCATTTAGATTTGGGTCATAGACTGTCACTCTTTTTGAAATGGAAAAACCCTAGTTCTTCATCTTCATTGTGACCTTGGAGAAAATGGGTTAGTGGGCACATGGTTTTGAGATACTCCAAAGAACCTACTATTATAGGGCACTACCTACATATCCAATAATACCAAATAGATCCTTAGCCTCATGTAGTTCTCCCCTGTGTGTTGGTTTTGTGTGTGAATCATACAATATTTGCAAAGTACAATAGTGACCTAGCTTGTAACTTGGAAATTTTGGTTTTTGGGTTATTATTTTTGTACTTTATACATGTAGATGTGTCTTGCCTAGAAATGATGTGGAAATAAATAAGCTCTATTCAATTGAATTCTCTTTGAATGTTCTTTGATAAGAATCCTTGGTATTATTCCCATGTTGCTAGGTGAGGAATGAACGAGGGTTGATATTGTATTTATATCAATCCATTTTGAGTAATAAATTACATTAAATAACCTAGGCCAACCACTATGATACATTTCATTTGTAAATTAATTGACTTTAAGGTAATATACACTTGTATCGGGACATGACAGTAATGCTGACACTATAAAAAAGCAAATACACATTTAGAACTTGCAGAGATGGAAGATAATTACATTTTAAGCATTTTGGGTAAGATAGAAGACTTGGGTCATCAACATAAGACCGGTCGGACTAAGATACATAGGAAGAGGGGCACAAGACAGAGCAAATGCAAGACATACAGAAGCAAAAAAAGTCTATAACTAAGAGAAACAACCAAGGTTTGATTTTTCCAAGTGTATAAGACTAACATGCTATATAATGGACAAGTGGGGTTAGAATAAGATTAGATGATAAATGACATATTATAAGAAGAATTATTTAGCTTGTGAGATAGGAACAAGGTTAGTATGATGAAGAAGAATGAGGTAATAATAGATAAATAATTAGAAGGAGATTAGTAATGATGAATTACAAGAATTTGGAAAAGATTTATAGTTATTAGATGAAATTAGTGATGTTAGTATCGACTAATAATACTATTAGTGACGATAAACAAAGAGAGAAAATTTAAGTGCATACAATATATACATGCATAAATACATATATGTACATATGTATGTATATATGTATATATGTCTATATACATATATACATACATACATATAATTAGTAATGATGAATCAGATGAATTTGGAAAAGATTAATTGTTATTAGATGAAATTAGTGATTTTAGTGTCAACTAATAATAATATTAGTGATGATAAATAAAGAGAGCAAATTTAAGTGAATAAAATATATACATACATAACTACATATATGTACATATGTGTGTGTGTGTGTGTGTGTGTGTGTGTATACATACATATGTATGTATGTATGTATGCATGTATATATGTATGTAGTATGTATATGTACATTTATGTAGATGTATGTATATATTTATAGATAGATAGATACATTTATACATATAAAAATATGGACATCTATATTTATATATATATATATATATATGCACACACACGCACACACACACACACACACACACACACACACATTCAATGCTATTAGTTATTAAGGTTCATTAGCTAAAGATTAATATCAAGCCATGGACATAATCACTTCAAGCCTAAAGTTTCATAGGGTTGTATCATTCTCTAATCCTTTTCTTAGATGTTGTATAATCTAGGGATTGCTTTATATTGGTATTCATTATTAATCATGGGTTACCCTTATTACCAGTGGCCTCATCTTTATTTAGCAGCCTTATAGTCATAAAGAGAATAGTCTATCTACTAATGAGATGGGAAAAATAAACCTCCTATTTCAAGTATGTTTATCATTATAGGTATTCATTTTTAAAGGACAATACAACATAAAAATCAATTATTAATATTTCCCATCTGCCTACTTTATTGTGATTAAACATATCATATATTTTTTATATTCAAAATTCACTAGCATAATTTTGTTTTCAAAAAGAAAGGAAATGAAGAATTAGGTTTAGAATAATGGGATTCATTTGTTTGAATGCTTAATTACTCTCAACATGATCGACCAAAAGATGAGATAGTTTTTATACCACTATCCACTCACCCACTTTTATGACATTTTCATATAACACATAAGGAGTTACAGATTAATCCTTTTCCCACTTAGTTCATTGAGAATATTTAAGCCATTGAATATGCACTCAGATTTGTTGAGTCATAGTGTGTTGTGATTATCCATCAACTACAAAATTTATAATAAAGGCTCTATCATATTCCCCTATAGATTGGTTCATCTAATTAACCCAATTAAGGAATGTGTGGCCACCATGAAAATATATATCTCTAATGAGCAATAGATTACTATGATACTATAATCTCCTATATAATTCAAAAATATTTTTAGTTGTCATCTCATCTTTCCCCTCTTTGTGGATCAATGATACATGTTTTCATTTTTTTTCCATTAAATAACTCTATCTTTCTCAAGATAGTATTGGCAACCATTAGTTACTATAACCACTTCATAAAATCTAATTTAATTTATATATGGCATCCATCATGATTTTCTAAAACTTTAGTTCTTTATGGCAAATTCCTTTCTCTTCAAATTTATTTTCTCATAGGCTACATGGTCAACTATCATTCTTATCGTAATCTACTTAATTTATATTAATATTTTAATGACCATGTTTTATTCTCACTACCCATATTCATATTAATTTATCACAAGTTTCCTCCCTTATGAGAGACTCTTTTATATTATTGTAATTTTTTTCCAAGTGGTTGTCCACTATGGTTTTCATTTTACATTATTTGTTTGTAGGACTATGATTCATTATGGATACTATTTAGTTTATGGATTCACCTTTATTGATCACCTTTCAATTTTCTATCATGTGGCCTTTCAATTTGAATTGTTTTGGATTATTTTTCCACCATGGTCACCATAACTTGTCATGTAGTTGTCTCATTTGTGATCATAATTTAATTTATATTCATAGTCTCTTTTCACTTTAGTGATCATATAGCTTTGGGATTTATTTAAGTACATTTTATTTTATTATTTCCAACATGCACATGGATAATAGAATGTCCTCTTGTGTTTTTTCCACCAATCCATAAAGTGTCACGTATCCATGTGGCCAATGTGCCACATAAACTATTTACATAATAGGTGACTACCCTTACCAATCCCACTACTAAGATCCATGTTTATTTTGGATATCCTCTGATGCATCCTCCACACTTGTTGCATCGACTCAAATAAAAAAAAATACGCCCAATTCAAACCCTTATATTTGATATATAAATAGAATTAGAACACATACAAAAACCCATATTTATTCCACATAAACCAAACTCATCATGGTGCCTATATATAACGAAGAGATATAAATAAAAACATAATATAAAATGCTTATCTATCATATCCATGATTAATATGTCTTTTCCTGTGATCTAACATGAATAAATCAAAGGGTGTTTGATCAAAGCATGGTCCCTAATCATATTAAATAGATTAATAAATAGTTTCAACCCTAATAAATAATTTAACCATTGGCCTAAGCCAAAGTGATGCTAAGTAGTGTATTAGAATCTATAGCCTCTAAAATAGTATATATAACTTAAGTACATATATCTAAAAGATGTTCAAATATATTAATCTTAAGGCATCCATATTTTATTTTTCACAAAGGTTGGATATGCACCTTGAGAGTGATATATATTGATGTCTTTTATATATGTGTATTTAAACATGCACATGTGTGGCATGTACAATTTTCATTTTGAATCCTAACGAATTTTGTTTATATTATGTTAATAATATCCTTTGATAGTTAAGAAAACAATTTTCACATTCATTCAAATGTGAAAATGAGTGTGAGATATTAGAAAGTTTTTTTTTTCAATTGGGCATTAAATACATAATATTATTACAACTCCAAGAACTTGAGTCTCTTTTCCTCAACTTTTCATTAAGAATTTTTTTTTGTTATTTTTATCTTGTCATTGTTTTCATATAAAAATGGTGATAAAATTATGAGTCCTTAAAAGGAAATTACATGTGAGATAGCTAAAAACATTAACTGTCAAATATTTTTTCCCTATATCATTATTGATTTATAAAGAGTCAACACTTTTAATGTTTGTATTATTAATTACCAAGTCAATTTTAAGAATATTTGGAACGTGTCCCCTTTATATTAATTTAATTATAATTATATGTGGATTAATATCTTCAAATGGCATTCTAGAGTAACTACAAAACTTCACCATAACATATGTCAATGGTTATAGTGGG
This sequence comes from Torreya grandis, assembly GCA_037957365.1. Lineage (NCBI taxonomy): Eukaryota > Viridiplantae > Streptophyta > Pinopsida > Cupressales > Taxaceae > Torreya > Torreya grandis. The sequence continues at coordinate 298,872 of JARHVA010000901.1, read as the reverse complement.
GTACTTTAGCATTTATGTATTATACTTATGATATATCTTAGAGGTCTATTTACATGTCATACTTCAATCCATAGTCTCAAGGTTAACATCACCATTGAATCCTTAGAAAATAATAACTCTACATCTGATTCATCATTCTAACCCAATGATAGATCGGTATTCCCTATCTTAGATGTAATATAGATCATCATTTTTGTGAATAGATGAATAGTATTATTGAATTATTCTTTGGTTTTAAGACCTAATGCACCATTATTTATTCTAGTCAATAATTTCAAATCATAAATTATCATACATGCATCTCTCATATTTTTGACAAGTGGGCAAGAACTTTTTTGGTCATCACCTTCTTCTTCCTTTCTAGATACCTTTTCAAAATTAAAAACTATTTTGAATTCTTCTCGTTATAGTTTTTCACATATATTATTATTATAAGTGGTTTACCACTTATAGGGGAAAATATGCTGAATATCCTTAAAAAATGATTGATATACCTCTAAAACTCATGTTTGCATTATTATGAAACACCTAAAAAAGTTGTGCATCTATGTTTCAATGCAAAATTATCTCTTCAATTAAGCTCATTTCATCAATCAATATGCATTTTATATGCCATATCTCTTATTAGAAACTTGTGAGTCATGTTTCTTTCAATTGAATAAAATCCAAATTTGGGATTCAAAGTGTTGAATGGAACATTGAGGCACCAATATTGAATGTTATAAATCCAATTGGTGTAAGTTATAGTAGGGGACAACACTGTAAAGTTGATTTATTGATTGGTTTTGATGTTGTTTCCTCTTGTGCAAAATTTAATTTATTTCAATAGATATTGATTAATGTCAGTATCATCTCATATTTTGAATTGCTATTTCATATATTATTTCTAACATATTAATCCATTTCATCTTGTGTTTTATTCTCTATAGTTTGTACCATATGATATATCATTATCAAATTCATTCCACAAACATTTTACATCAATATTAGCATTCGATCAATGATCCCTTTGACCTATTTCATGATTATGTTCTTGAATTTATTATCTTTCTATCTCAGTGAAAATTTTAATACAAATGAATTTATATTTACAATATTCTTCTCAGTTTATGTTGAACTTCTTGAGATGTTCATGTGAGATATGCTATCATCTCACCCACATGTTGTCTCGTTTGTGATTTGAGTTCTTCAACTACCAATTCTACCCTCTATTTAGCATGCCTTTCTGTTTCATTCTCATTTTGACATTTTTAATATTACTCTACCATGTTTTTGCATTCTTATATTTGATATTGGCATGATTATTCTCTTAGATAAATTCCACTTCTATCTATTTTAAAAATTAAACCTTGGGTGAACCATATTCTTTTCACTACTCTTTTGTGCTACTTACTAAATAAATTTTATTCATTATTATTTAATTTAATTTATTGATACTTATTTATACATTTTATTTTATTTTGAATTTATAAATTTGCATCATTTAAATACTAGTTATTTAATAGTCTTGAATGTTTTTATTTTTACATATCGTGATACTCATATAATTAATAAAACAACACATGGTCTACAAAATTAAAGGTTAAACCTTGATTTATTAAACATTAATTTATAATTTACATAACACAAATTTAAAATATTTTTTACAAAATTAAATTTACAATCAACAATAAATAAAATAATTAAGGTTACATTATTTATAATTTATTGTTTATTCATAGTTTTAATAATACTAACAAAGGGTTTACTACCAAAGAAACTAAGTTTAATAATAAATCAATTAGGTTTATATTATTTTTAAAAATAATATAATTTTTTATTTATTCATAGTTATCATAATACCAAAAAAAATAATAACAAAGTAATTTACTTTAATAATCAATAAATTAAAGTTACATTATTTACAAAATAACCCATTATTTATCACTAATTTAAAACAGTTTAACTACATTGATAGGTATTTGCATACCAGATTGAGTCTTCAATTTTGTACCTAACTAACTCTCCACATTAGATGCCAAGGTATGAATATGATCATATTTACCTACTTTTGACATATGACACACATAGGTGTGGCCACATTGTAGGTCCTTAAGTTCACTAGTAGGATGTGTTGACTGACTAGAAACTAGGTGATAGATATAAAAGGTTAAGTGGTCAATAAATTGAAACAATGGCATGGGCAATTTCACCACATGGAATATCTATTCTGAATATATTTATTTTGTTATATTAGATACTATTAATCTTATTTTCTACATTTTTATGTGTATGTAATCATTCATAGGTTCACTTGATGTATTATTAAGCTAAACTAATGGTCAAATAAACAACATTGAAAAAGTTTGAAATTGCATTGAGAGCAGATTTGATTGAGGATTTAAAGCTGAGGAAATTTATAGATCTATTTTATGATTTTAGAAAAAACATTTTATGTGATATGCATGGACAAGTTTTAGTTGGGCTTAGCATTGGATCAAGGTAAGATCTATAAACACTTATACATCTTTTAAAATAATTTTTTTTTATAGATATTCACTTTTGATTGGAGCTATGAAATAGTCTGGAATATAATTGGGGGCCCAAATCCCCAAGTTATCATTTACCACATATACTATATATACTAACAATGGCCACAATTGACCCAAAAATATCAACAACGGCCACTACCAACGTTGAGAATAACCAATAGCCATCAACAGCTTTGATAATATAAATCATGGTCTCAACCAGTCTCATATAATTTTATAGAGATTTGAGCCTTAGTGGGGCTTGAAACAACCAAGCCACTTAACCAACTCACCAACATCTCATTGACATTCTAAAATAGATTATTATATTAGTTGACGAAATGGGATTATTCATTTATCAAAAATAGAAATTTGTTAATGCCATTTTGTGTTGCTTTAAATTAAACAAATTTAAATTTGGACAAGACATAATAGGATTTTTATTTTTTTTTGTTGTTGTAAAATTTGCTAACAATAAAATCTAATTGGATTGTTTATACATTTTTTCATAGAACACTATTGTCTTTTCCCACTTACAATGTCATGGAGTCATGATCTTGTGGACAATAAATTAGGAGAAATTCATGCAACCTACACTATTTTATAAATTTTCACTTTATTTATTTAAAATTATTATTAAGTTTTTAAAAATAAAATGTTGGACAAATATTTAAGAGTCATTATTGACTCAAAGATTGAGTTTGATTGTCTATGAATAATAATGGCTTCTACATGAATTGTATGGAGTCAACAAAATCAAATCTCACCCTTCAAAAGTCATCCTTCAAAAAAATATTTCTTACTAGTAGAATGGAATAGTCAAATGCCAAGGAATGAAGATGGACAGGGAGAAGATGAATCTCTATGTTATGTTTTATTTCATCTTATATTATTCCCCTCCCTCAACTAAACTTATGTTAATGTCGAACTATATTTGACTATGATTTTTAAATTTAGATGTGGTGGAGAAAAAAGTGTAACTATGGTAGTGATGCAGGAGCATCAACCAAGAAGGGTCATTTTGTAAATATTGTCTAAATTTTAAGTGTGAATAATCTTAGAAAGTCTTAAAGAGGTATAATGAATCATGTGTAAGCAATATGAAACTTGTCTATGATTTATTTTATTTAGTAATGGGTCATTTTTAGGTGTATAAGATCTTAATTTTCCATGTTAGAGGTTTTTTAGTCTTCAATATTTCCAAAATTGATCATATAGATTCTATTTTGGTTTTCCTACCAAAATGAATAATTCAAAAATTTAAATTTGTCATTAGTAGATTGGAAGTTTTTCACATGTTATCAAAGGATCGATCCTTATCTAAAGGGTAATTAGATTATAATCATGTCATAAATGTATTTTATCCTCAACCCAACATACATTTATCCTAAATACATCTAACAAAGTTGGAAGACTATATTGAGCATGATTGGGATAAACTCTAATGGAGAGATTCTTATAGCACAAAACAAGAATCTTACAAGTTTAGACATCAAATAAGATCTAAGAATCAAACTAAGGAGAAATAAAGTATAAATAAATCTCAATAAGGAGTGAATAAAGGAAGGAGTTCAAGAAAATAAATAAAATAGAGAAAGATCTCAAGAACACATAGGTTTATAGGGAATGGAGGATAATTTGAAAAGATCTTGTTATTATTTTGTGTATGATCAATAAATTAAGATAATTTAATGAATCTTTATGGATTTTTGGATGATATTATATGTTTATGTGTGATTATTTATTGGTTTTTAATCAATATTATTCTTGGATGGGTGTTAATATAAGTTGCAAGTCTAAACATGTGTAAATAGGGTTTTGTTAGTTTTCAAGAAGAGTCATTGTCCATTTTAATATTGTTTAAGAATTATAAGTGGTAGTTATAATGATATGAAGTTGTTGAGATTAATATGAACCTCAAATTTATTCATAAGGAAAGAGAATTATAAATTTTTACCTTGTTGTTTTTCTCATTGTCTATTGATAGTCATAAAAGACAGTTAGAAAAATCAAGAGTAAAAGGTCATTTTATGTCATTTTGGGATTGTTCAAGATTTAAGAGTATTATTTATTTAATATTATACATTTTTAGGCTTAATTATATTAAAAAATAATCATAAAAAAGCTTAAAATTTAAATTTTCTTAAAAAGATAACTCTCGGCCTTATTCAGAAAATTAGGGTTTTAGTGGCACTCAAAACCCCATATATTTAAATGAACCCTTTAAATTTGTTTAAACTTCATGGATAGGTATAGGATGTTTTTTTGAATTAATAAATGTGGTTTCAATATTTTTGGACACCTTTAGGGGAATAAATTCACAAAACTCAGACCTACAATCATAAAGACAAACCCAAAACCTTATTTAGGAATAGTTAAAAGGGCATAACTTTAAAATAAATACTCAAAATTCCTTGAAATTTGATAGGTGGGTTATTGAGAATTTAATTTAAATAGTTAAAATTGTTTCAAGTCTTTAAAATATTTATAAAATAATATATTCATGATTGTGTTTTATTGTGGGCCTAAGGAAATAAGGCCTAAAACTTTATTTTCTACAAGTTGATCATGCATTAAGTATTAATAATGGAAAAGGATTGTATATTAAGTTTTGTAACATATAAATGAGTTTAAAATTCCAATGGAATATGTGAGGAGTTTTACGTTTAATAATTTATCAAATAGAATGTGTGAACAAACCTAATTGGTTAGGTCTAGAGAAGTATGTTTTTTGAAAAGACCCAATGTTATTATTTTACTTACAAGAACCAAGCAATCAAATAAAAAGGTATATTTTATATGAAATAATGGAATAAATTCATTTAATGTTTCAAACTCTGATTTTTTACATAGATAAAATGTTTAGAGAAAACTCAATAACAATCTTTAAAGAGCAATCCTAAAGAGAGCATGTTTTTTTAGTCATGTTATCTTTGGACAGTTAGCGTAGTGATGTGTGAAGGTATCTAGTTGGGATAGAGAAGTGTAGAGAGGATTATAAAGTAAGTTAGTCAAGCATTATTCCATAAACCATGAAACATGTATAAATAACTAACTAACCAAGCCTATCTATTCTTATGGGAATTACAAAGGATAACAAGAAACAAATGAAAGAAAACAACACCATATTACCTTCCCAAATGGATTCACCATACCCATGTGGCTCAAAAACATGTTCTCCCTTGATCAAGCATCCTTGTCTTTGCAAACAATGGTGGTAAAATCCTCCAATGCCTCAAGAACACTCCATAAAACCTAGGCTCTTGATTGTAAACCACTAAACTATCCTTTCAATTAAGCTTTGTGAAAACAATTTAGAATTATAACTTTGCAATGTTCAAGATTTGGAGATATTTGAGCATAATAAAATTGCACCAAAATAGCTTAGAAATGATGTCCATGGCCTCTCTATTTATATATTTTTGAGATTGGTTAGGATCAACTTGAATCAACCAACTCAAGATTGAGATGTGTGGTTGAGGATAATCCTAATATTTGGAATTAAATCCATAAATATCCTCAAAATAAATAAGCATTAAAGAGGCATGGGATGCATTAACTAGGTATGGGTGACCCATAATTCTGATATTTTATGCACTTGTGGCTTGATGGATGCCACCCCATAGGTGATGTTACTAGGTGATGTATGTTAGGATTGTGGAGCTAAAAGCTTCACTAATGCAGACATGGAGGAGGTTGCAGAATGAGTTGCTGAGTGTCAGAAGTGTTTGGCGTTGGTCTGGCCAACCGGCGTCGGCAGGGTAAGACAGGAAGGCAACCGACGTCGGTCATATATCGGCCGGCGTCGGCGACCCCAGGCGGACAGGGACCGACATCGGTCGCCTGTGTAGTTCGACTGCGAGTTAATTACGGACAGTAAGCTAACGAACCAAGAGTTTGCATGATGAGCGCTAATTTTAGACTCATAGCTGCGGATCTAATTATTGTAATTAGATGTCTAATCATTGTTTGGATGAGATCTATATAATAGACTCATGGTTGTATTGGAAAAGTGTGCTAGGGAGTAAGAGAGCATAATTATAAGCTCCTTCTGTGTGTGAGGTAGAGCTATGGTGCGTTCCTCCTAGTGCCACAGTACCAGGTGTGTTGGTGCTGGATTGGAGAGCCAGCTGGGTTTTTCAAGAGTGTAGGATCTTGGTCACAGTTGCATGGCCTATATAGGAGATCTACATGGTAAGTAAGATCGTTGATCTGCAGGTGTATGTGTGTGCAAGGTCGAGGTTCACAGGTGAATAGAACCATTGTTTGATTTGCAGGTGTGCAAGGTCATATAGATAGCAACACAACAGGGAGCAGTATCAGGCAGGATCTACTTGGAGTACAGGTGTGTACTCGGATAGAGCAAGAGAGGAAGGCAAGGGAGTTCCTTCCATAAGTATGGTCTGTTGAATTGCAGGTTGTTGCAGATTCATGGGAGATCTACTTGAAGTACCTTGAGTACTTGTGGAGCATGTGGAGTGCTTGTGGAGTACGTGGAGCACTTGTGGTGTGCGTGGAGCACGAGAGGTGAACACCAACTCTGTATTTGAGTTGGGTGTTGGGACCTGTGAGAGGGAGAGCTTTGGGGAGAAGAATTACTGTTCACTTGAGGTGTGGGAAACCTCTGTAAGGTGGTGGAGAAGAAGTGGCATCTTCTTTATTGTATTCTTTTCTATATAAAGTGTTAATACAATTTGGTATTGTCTCTCATATGCTGTGTTATTCTGAATTCTAGTTACTTGGTGAATCTGGTTAATTTCTGCATATTAAGTTGCTTGGTTTTAATAATCAAATTGTGTGCTTCCGGTTATCCACCCATCCTCCCAACAAGTGGTATCAGAGCCTTGGTTGTAGGTTCTTGAGCTTGATACCAACAAGTGGTATCTGAGCTGAGGTTGGAGGAAGCAGGTTTTGTGTTTGGTTACAGGGCACTCTCAGGGGTTTCTGATCGAGTGGGAGTAGAGCAACAGCAGATCAAAGTAAGCTAAGAATGGAGGAGTTGAAAAGCACAGATGGTCACTCACGGTCCTATGGAAAGAAAGAGCAGGTAAAATATTATTGTTGGTTGGTAGCAGATCAGCATGAAGAAACTGAAGATACAGATGTTGCAGGTGTTATTGCACAGGATGTTCTTGCAGGTTTCTTGGATAAAGTTGAATCTTGGATAAAAGATTCGGTTGCCTCTTTCCATGCAGTTCCAGGTAGAGGAGCTGGTGAGCCTTGCCAAAGAATTGGCAAAGGGGAAGTGAAGCTGAAATTGCAGGCGGCCAACACACAGGTGTTGATGAAGGTCATGCAGGTCCCAGGTTTGGAGATATGGCTAATTTCTTTAGAAAGATTGGGTGATGAGAGATGCACAAGAACTCTCACATCGGATGCACTTGAATTAGCTGGTGGTAAGAAAACAGGTATCCTTTATCTACTTTTTTATATTACTGATTCTTCTTTTGTTGCGGAGACGTGGCTTCGTAGGCTTGGTCACATGAGCAGGAAGGAGATGCATGTTCTTAAGTGGAAGACAGATATATTTGACAGGCTTAAGAACTGGAAAGCCTTGGTGTTTATGGAGGAGATGGCGGACAGAACCCAGTGGATGTGGCTGGATACTTCTGAGCAGGGCAGTTTGGACATGGATTTTGATTCAAAGAAGCTCGCGGGTAAAAAGTCATCACTCACAGGCGAACACAGATACCGATGTCGGTCAGGAGGAACCGGCGTCGAACAGACAGATGCCGATGTCGGTCATGTGCAGACCGAAGCCGGCGATGTCGGGCAGGGTAAGACCGATGTCGGTCATGGGACCGACGTCGGCAGTATTTAAGACCGATGTCGGTTAGAAGACCGACGTCGGCAGAAGGGACACCAGTGCAGGCAGGTTGGTAGTCAGGTACAGACGCATGGAACTGACGTCGGTCGGATGCAGACTGTGGAGTGACCGAGGTCGGTCACTGTAAACGGATTTTGGGTGGACAGCAAGCTGTCAAGGAGTCTCAAACACCCATACGGAGGACTGAAGGCATAAGTAGGCCCTCAAATTCGTTGTTCCTCTTCTTTATACATGTTGCTGATTGTAGAGTAGGAAGGATCCAGGAAACAGGTGTGAGCTTGGCATGGATGAGGATGTGATTCCTTGGAGGAGAACCAGACAGGTGTGTTTTGGTAGAGATGCCAGCAGGTATGAAAGCACAGAGATGAATGGATACCTTAGTAGAAGAATAGAGAGAACGGATACGTGAGACGGAAGATCAGGTATATGGTCTTGTGGAGCTGCAGGACAGTGGTACAGGTTTTGACAGGTGGAGGACGGAGCATGGCTTCAGTCAATGTCAGGGTAACTACTGTGGTTTTGACTTACCAGGGGGATGATGAGTCATGACATCATTCTGTTGCTGTATGTGGATAGTATGCTAGCTATCAGGTTTGTACATACAGGGTTTTGCTGAGCTAAGGGTAAGATTAGTTCAGTGGCATGTCATGAGGAGTTTGGCGCAGCGGAATTCTTTGACATGGGAGGCATGGAGATCACAGGTTGATTTTGTCTCGAGTGGGAGCTGATGTGAATCAGGTGTTGGCGAGGTTCAGGATACAGAACCGGAGCACACTAAGGGCTGGACAGGTACAGTGTCTGAAATCACATGAGGTCTGGTATAGACCTGAGTATTCCCATGCAATGGGAGCTGTCAGAGAGTTAGGAGCCAATTCGGGGAAGTGGGTTCTCAAATTTTTTGAGAGGGACCGGCAGCAGGTGTTGCTATGCAGGGTCAGGACTTCACTACATGTATTTGTAGGTTCGGATGTGGCAGGTTACTCGGATGACAGGTGGTACACCACGGGATGTGTGGTGGGTTGTCTTCAGGTGGGAGCTTGAAGAGGGATACAAACCAGGAAATAGATTAGACGGAGTATAGGTACAGGTACAGTGCAACTGTTTATCTCCAAGTGGGAGATTGTTAGGATTGTGGAGCTAAAAGCTTCACTGATGCAGACATGGAGGAGGTTGCAGAATGAGTTGCTGAGTGTCAGAAGTGTTTGGCGTTGGTCTGGCCAATCGGCGTCAGCAGGGTAAGACAGGAAGGCAACCGACGTCGGTCATATATCGACCGGCGTCGGCGACCCCAGGCGGACAGGGACCGACGTCGGTCGCCTGTGTAGTTTGACTGCGAGTTAATTACGGACAGTGAGCTAACGAACCAAGAGTTTGCATGATGAGCGCTAATTTTAGACTCATAGCTGCGGATCTAATTATTGTAATTAGATGTCTAATCATTTTTTGGATGAGATCTATATAATAGACTCATGGTTGTATTGGAAAAGTGTGCTAGGGAGTAAGAGAGCATAATTATAAGCTCCTTCTGTGTGTGAGGTAGAGCTATGGTGCGTTCCTCCTAGTGCCACAGTACCAGGTGTGTTGGTGCTGGATTGGAGAGCCAGCTGGGTTCTTCAAGAGTGTAGGATCTTGGTCACAGTTGCATGGCCTATATAGGAGATCTACATGGTAAGTAAGATCGTTGATCTGCAGGTGTATGTGTGTGCAAGGTCGAGGTTCACAGGTGAATAGAACCATTGTTTGATTTGCAGGTGTGCAAGGTCATATAGACAGCAACACAATAGGGAGCAGTATCAGGCAGGATCTACTTGGAGTACAGGTGTGTACTCGGATAGAGCAAGAGAGGAAGGCAAGGGAGTTCCTTCCATAAGTATGGTCTGTTGAATTGCAGGTTGTTGCAGATTCATGGGAGATCTACTTGAAGTACCTTGAGTACTTGTGGAGCACGTGGAGTGCTTGTGGAGTGCGTGGAGCACTTGTGGTGTGCGTGGAGCACGGGAGGTGAACACCAACTCTGTATTTGAGTTGGGTGTTGGGACCTGTGAGAGGGAGAGCTTTGGGGAGAAGAATTACTGTTCACTTGAGGTGTGGGAAACCTCTGTAAGGTGGTGGAGAAGAAGTGGCATCTTCTTTATTGTATTCTTTTATGTATAAAGTGTTAATACAATTTGGTATTGTCTCTCATATGCTGTGTTATTCTGAATTCTAGTTACTTGGTGAATCTAGTTAATTTCCGCATATTAAGTTGCTTGGTTTTAGTAATCAAATTGTGTGCTTCCGGTTATCCACCCATCCTCCCAACAATGTAGATAATAAGAATCAATTTTCAAATAGAAATATTCAACAACTCTCATAGAAAATCCACTTAAGCTCTTGATTTGGATTAATTAGCCTTAAACAAGGTTAATCAACATTTGTGCAATTATTTGAAAATTGGTCCTTAATTAATCAAAATGGTCAAAAAGTCATATTACTGGGTCATAATTTGACTGGAGAGGAATTAGAAGGTGATGCTACATGTGTTGGAACCGTATTCCCATTTAGGATGTTTCTAATAACAAATAACAAAGGTACATGATGTGTACCAATGAATTAGAAGAAAAGAGTGATCTAGAGCACTAAATGGTGAAATGGTCATTTTGACTCGAAATGATCTGATCAAAGTTAGTTGGCCCATAAAATATATTTCCCTATTTAGGGATACTTTGACCTAAAATAACACATGTAAGTGACAAGTTTGAACCATTTAGGGTGTTTTATGGACTTTGACCTAAAATATGCATTTAAGTGTAACTCAATTAAGATTGATAATTTAAAGATAAATGGTGTTAATAATTAGATGTCTACATTTTCCCCCTATTTGAGAAGGCATAGCAAGACATTTAGGCAAAGCAACGTATTTTCAAAGAAAAGAGTTGTTAAGAAGAAATTAGAATAGACCGATGATGCCCCCTTGAGAGGGCATACTAGGATGAAAGAGAAGGGTGAACTCTTGAAAATAGAGAGAAAGTGAGAGATTAACCCAAGGAATAGATCACATCTAGATGAGATAATGCTTGCACATGTGATTACCATCAATGATCAAAATATAATGAGAGGATAATAGGCCCTAGAGATGGGAGGAATGGGAAAGATAAAATCCATAAATGTAAGTGACACACTGTAAATGTACCCAATTTGAGAGTACAAGTTGTGTGTTTATGACATTGATCAATCTCAAGACAATTTGCACACTAAAATATTTCCATCATGGGCTTTAATGTGGAGATCTTGGAATTAGAGGAAAAGAGAGAATGTTTGCTTCAGGAAGGGAAGCACCACTAGAATGGGGTCTCTAAAGAGAATATAAGAAGTACTCTAGTAGAGTAGATTTGATCATGATAAAATAAGTGTGCCCCAATAGGGAAAATATTGATCAGTGATAAAGAATAAAGAATAATTTACCCCTATAGAGGTGATTTGATTTAGATGTGGTTTAGATGTTGTGCACCCCATCATGGGAAATTGACAATCAAAATAGCTCAAGGATATAACCAAAAAGATAGGTTAAAGTGAGTGGGCACAAATTTATGTGCGGTGGTGTAATGGCTTAGAAATCCATATAAAACCAAGCATATGAGAATGCACAAAGTGATGAGAGATGAAAATAAGAATAGAGATAGTTGAGTTGACCTCAATAGAAATTGAGCACTACCTACATAGTTCCATGGACTCATGTTTCAATATGAACTTCAAGCTAATGTATTTCACCCAAGTTAGAGAGAGAATGGAATGTGAAATGATGAAAAATGACCAAGAATTGATTAAACTCACAATGTATGTGAAGAGATGCACATCTAAGCATAGATAAAGAACCCTAAAATGCATGATACCTAGAAGCCTAATTCCATATCATGATCCTAGGTTTTATAGAGTGTTTTTGAGGCTCATTCATTAGAGTTGATGTTGACATTAAGACTTTGAGACCTAAGCACAAAGTTCTTGCTATAGCAAAAGAAATTATGCATCATAAGTATGAATAACTTTAAATGATATATGATTCTAATTGTGTTGAACCAGTTCAAATGTGAATATCTATAACTAAGGACAATGGTAAAATAATGACCAAAACTAGAGTTACAGTGATTTACATTTAAACAAAAAAGTAAAAACAAAGAAAAAGATAAACATAAATGAACCTAACTTGAAATCAAGATATGATTTATCAAGACTTAAGTAAGAATAAAAAATGTTTAAAACAAAAGGCAAGAACATCTTAATGACATGAGACCAAGATATGAATAATCAAGATCCATAAGGACCATCAAGGTATTCTTGAACACAAAAGAGAAAAGCAAAATCAAATAGAAAAACAAGACAAAGAAACATAAGACCAAGAATGAGACAAAAAGGAATAAAAAGAGAAAAAGAGAAGAAATAAAAAGATAGGTGTGAAAGCACAACAAAACACCAAGAAAGACAACAAAACACCAAGAAAACATAAATAAACACACAAAAAAAAACCAAGTTAGTGCAGTTTAAAGACAAATGTTCATGCATGTGTAGTAGAGGCATTACTTTCCACCACATCATAATAAATAATAATGACACGATAATTGTTCCCTAATTAAAGAGGAACAATGATAGAAGAAGTGGGAAGAGAAGAAAAGGAAGGGGTTAGCCGAGCTGACTCCAGATGTATAATACAAGTGGACACTACCTACATAGTTCCATGGATGCATGTTCCAACATGAACTTCAAGCCAAATGTAGTTCTCCCAGGAAGTAGGATAGAAGGAAAATGATGATCAGACTAGCATGATTAATGTTATAGAAGAATATGGAAGATATGACAAACAAATGAGAATGGTATGGTAAACAAGAAGCTAATGAGATGAGAAAGAATGATCTTGAAAAATAGAAAATGTGTGGGATAAGATGAAATGAACTAGTGTTTCTATGCTTGCAAAATGGCAAGAGCATTTAATCTTAACAGTTGCTCACAAAATGGCAAGAGCATGGGATGGTGGAATGGGAATGTACAAATGTACAAAAGTGTGAGATAATGTTATTATTATTTTTGGGATCATGTTATGATGTTTTTAGTATTTTCAAAGTATTTCTAATATTTTTGGTGTTTTTGGGATAAAATATGCACAAAGCGGACCATCTAGTCGAGGAGATGCACATCCTGAGAGTAGAGGTTCTAATAAGATAGTTAAGATGATTGAAATGGCCCATGCTCACAAATCAATGAGAGTAAGGATCTTGATAAAATAAGAAATTATAAAAATACTTGTACTAAAAAGATGCTACTATTCACCTGTTGGAAGCTTCACAAGATTGCCCTAGCTGAATTGCTTTGTAGAACCAATGCTGAAGATGTTCAAAATGATTATGAGACATAATCGAGATCATAATTGGTCAAGGGATAATTTTTTTTCAAGTTTATAACATGTCTTAAACATAAAAAATAATATGCATCTTTGAAGAGAGCAATCCAGAATGGGATGAAGAATGTGTTCAGAGTGCCAAGAGTTCAAAGCCTTTACCATCGAGATTCACGAAAATTGGGCTAGGTTAGTATAAAATACATGAAAGGTAAGATAAAATGGTGGGATAAAATTATAACAACACAAGTTACCCCCAAGTTAGGGGTCTTATAGACAATGGTTAAAAGTTGTTCATGCATAGAACATCTTAAGGTGTACAATGTTTATGGGCTCTAAAAGTTATTCACCATTAGGTTTAGCCAATCAATATGCTCCTAATCCATAGTTGCCATGATAATTATGGTCCTAACCAATTAGGCTGAAACTTGCCTTTATTTTTGGGTTTAAAATTCATGTTATTTTGGTTTTTTTTATTAAAACTAAGTCACCAATCTCAAACTCTCAAGGGATAATTTGTTTGTTATAGATTATCTACAATCTATTATGATAGGCCTACAAGTTTTTTAGGGCAACCAAATGCTTGACATCAATTAGTTCTAATTCTTACAATTGTGAGGTTCTATAGTCTTCATCATCTTCAATGTGCTCTAATGATATTCTTAATGATGGGATCTCAATCTCGACTGGGGTGATAGCTTTAGTGCCAAAAATAAGGGAGTATGGAATAGCTCTAGTTAGGGTGTGATAATTGGATCTATAAGCCTAGAGGGCAGGAAAGAGTTGCAAGTGCCAATTATGGCCAGCATCATTGACAATATTTTTTAAGATGGATATAATGGTTTTATTTGATGCCTCAGCTTGTATGTTTCCTTGCTAGTTATATAGAGTGGATTTCTTGTGCTTGATCTTGAATTTTGCACAAAGATTTTTCACATCTAGGTTTACAAAAGATTTGCCATTATCGGATATAATACGGGCTAGGATGCCATATCGATAGATGATATGGTAATGAATGAATTTGGCTATTTGTTTCCAGGTAACATAAGTGAGAGGAATGGCCTCAATCAATTTGGTAAAGTACTTGGTTGCAGTCAAAATGTGCTTATGGCCATATGAAGATGTTGGGTTAATTTTCCCAATGAGATCAAGACCCCATGTTGAGAATGACCATGGTGTTGTAATTGGCTATAATGTTAAGGAAAGTGCATGCATCAAGTTGTCATGCTACTGACAAGGAACACATTTTTGTACATAATTACAAGCATCTATCTCCATTTTGGGCCAATAATAGCCTATTCTGAGAAGTTTCTTTGCTAGGACTACATCATTGGTATGGACCCCACACATTCCTTCATGAACCTCCTTTAGTGCCAGTTTAGATTCTCTCAAAGATAAACAACAAATAAGCATTCCATCATAGCCTTTTCAATAAAGTGTGTTTCTAAGGGGGATATAACGTGTTAGGTGAAGAAATAAATTTTTTTGTTGGTTATTGGAAAGGTTGGTAGGAAATACATTGCTATGGAAATAGTTATAAAAATCTTGGTACCATGGTAGCTCAGGTGAGAGATTAGGATCAGCAATGGCACATATCCTCTTTAAATCTGATAATATATGTGTTGGCTGAAGAAGATTTTCAATCAATAACTGATACTCTTTAGCATTTGAATCATGGAACCAATTCTCACCTTGGCATTGGCAGACCTATTGTTGACTCATGGAACTTTCTCAAACTACAAATATTTAAAATGTATTTTAAGGTTATTAACAATTTACTTGTAAGGGACAAGCTTATCATCTCTTATTTGATACTAATCAATTTTCTAATTTATGATTAGCTGTGAATCTCCATAGACCTTTAAGCTTTGAATATCCCACTGTATGGCAAGATGGAGCCCTACAACTAATGCCTCATATTAGGCCATATTATTTGTACACTAAAATTGTATATGGAAGGCTTTGGGGATCAAATCCCCTTGTGGTGTTATCAACAATATACCAGCTCTAGCTCCTCAAGATGTGAAGCATACATCAAAATAGAGTGTCCACTATTCAAGGTCTTGTGATGCTTGTTCTATCATCATGATAGAATCATCTAGAAAGTCAAAGTTGAGAGGTTGAGTGGCTCTAATAAGAGCTTCTGCAAGTTAGGCTGTAAGAATCTGCTCTTTGATTTTCTTCTTATTCTAGTATTCAATATCAAACTCATTAAGGGCCATAATCCATTCATCCATGTGTCCTTAGAGAGCTGATATAGATAAGAGGAACTTGAGAGGATCTACCTTGGAAATAAAAAAAGTTTTATTATTTAGCATATAATGTCATAATTTTTGAGTGGTGAACATCATAGATAAGCATGCCTTCTCAATTGGCATATAATTATGTTAGTAGGATACCAATGTGTGAGTTAAATAATAAACCATGTATTCCTTACCATGATCATTATGCTGAGCCAAAAGTGCCCCTAGTATATATTCTGTATTCTATATGTAAAGCAGTAGTGGCTTTCCTTGTGTTAGAGGTCATAAGATCGGTGGATTGGACAAGTATGTTTAAAGATTTATAAATGCTATTTGGAAATCCTGATCCCACTAAAATGTCACCCCTTTCTTTAAGAGATGGTTAAATGGGTGGAACTTACCTACTAGCTAAGAAATGAACCTATGTATAGACTAGATCTTGCCTTATTGACCCCACAACTATTTAAGATTATTAGGTGGAGGCATTTCCATAATAGTGGTGACCTTCATAGGGTCAACTTCAATCCCTTGTTGTGATATAATGAACCCTAGAAATTTTATTGATGTGATTCCAAAGACACAATTCATAAGATTCAAGTGGACTTTATATGCACGAAGCCTCTCAAATATTCTTCATAAAATTTTAGGGTGTCCAGCTCTTGTTCTTTATTTTGCTAGTATATCATCAACATAGTCCTCTACAATGTCATGCATCATGTCTTGGAAGATGACAATCACTAGACGCTAATATGTGGCTCCAATATTCTTCAAATTGAATGGCATGACTTGGTAATAAAATATTCCCCATAGAGTGGCAAATGTGATATTATGCTGATCTTCAGGGGCTATCTTGATCTGATTATAACTAAAAAATCCATCCATTAAGGATAACATCTTTTACCTATCAGTTGAGTCGACAATTATGTTGATGTTGGGCAGAGGAAAATCATCTTTGGGACATGCCTTGTTGATATCACAAAAATTAGTACAAGCACGTATACCTAGGGTCTTTTTACTTAGTGGCACTAAGTTATAAATCCATTCAGAGTAGTCTAGTGGTCTGAAAAAATTGGATCCTAAGAACTTATCCAACTCAGCCTTAACCAAAAGGATGATATGTGTATGCATCTTTCTTAACTTTTGCTTGACTGGTTTAGCATCAGGGTGAACAACTAGATGATGCATAACTAAATCTAGATCTAGGCCTGATATGAAAAATATGCCCATGCAAAGATGTCTACATAATACTTAAGAATGGATATAATATGTTTCCATTCTACTTCAGTAAGGGAAGCTCTAGGATAAACATTTTTGGGATCCTCATGGGCTCCCAAATTCACTTCTATTGTGCTCTCCATAAGGAGTGTAGATCTATATTCTATAATTGTAGGTAATGTATGGTCATGCCCATCTTCTTCTATCATATCTTTTTATTCCTCCCAAAGATCTAGATAATATGAAGAATCAGAATCTGCCTTCTCAAGTAAAGGCCAATTGGAAAAGACCTCTAGAAACTCAAGAGTAAGATGCTCAAATATTTGATGTTGTTCTGAAGAGATGCTTGTACTAGCTATGGAACTTGGGCTACATGGACTTTCTACGTCCTAAGGGGATGAACAAACTTTCCTACCTAGGAGCACCTAAAACAGGTTTTCACTCAAAGGCTTGTCTATTTATTTACTTTTTCCCTGATCAACGAGTGCCTCAAAGAGGTTTTCACCTAAAGATCTTGATGTTTATTCTTTATTATGACCAAGAAAGTTTTCCTACTCTCCAAAGTAGGTAGAAGGATTTAATGAAAAATCAAAACCTTATTTATGATCACCAATGGGGAATGCATCTCTTAGGCCCATGTATTCTACAATTGATTCTTTATTTTGAAACTCATCAAGGCATATGACCAAATTTTTATAATCCCAATCTATGAGTTCAAGATGGCAAAGGCATAGGTTATAATGAGGGTTTGATTTAGGATGAAAAACACCAATGGTAAAGATATAATGTCCTACTTTAGGAAGGGAAGCACCACTAGGATGGGTTTTTGCCTCAGGATAGGAAGCTCCAATAGGACAAATTTTTGCTTTAGGATGGGAAGCTCCAATAGGTGTTATGGTCAATATGGCATTTAAATAAAAAACTTGAATCAACAAGCTCATCAAAAAGGCTATAATGGGATTTTGCATCATTGCTAGGAGTCTTGTTACCAGTCACTTCAGAATAATCACTACCAAATGTTATGAGGTCATCTTCTAGTGGTTTAAATATGAGATCATGATTCCTGTTGACAACTCTAGCTAATAAGGGCTCTAAAATTACTTACACTTGGGGGATAAGGCCTTTCCCTGTATAGTCAAGATGATCCATTATCCTATTAGGGACAAGATACTTTGGATTTTGAAAAAAATCTGTAAGGCCCTTAGAATATAACCAATCTCCCTCGGTAAAAGACTCTCAATCTTTCTTTAGTGTAATTACAGGTACAAAAACCATAGGAGGTTTTGGTTGCCAAATCTAATCGGGTCTATTAGGAGTTTGTGAAGTTTCAGGCCTTCCAAATGTTTAGGGGATTTTGGTAATTTTTCAATATGGAGGACATCCTTCAGATGATACATGGAAATGCTTATATCTTTAATAATCACCTACTTGGCTAGAGCTATAGGAAATAGATCAGTTGAGGTGGAGGCTAGATCACCAGGGTCTATATAATTAGATGGAGATAGATGAGAAATTATGGCTTTGTTCTTTGCAATGAATTCAAAACTTAGGTAATAGTTATAATTTTGAAACTCTGTTTCAAGATGTTTGCAATATTGGTATGGTTTCTAATCAATAGGAATATTAACCTCGATCCCATCATGGGGAAACTTAAGGCATTAGTAAAGAGTAGATGGAATTGTATATACTTTATGAATCCATGTATGGCCAAAAAACATATTATAAGGAAGATCAATATCTACAATATAGAATAATGTGTGATGAGAAATATCCCAAACCATAACTAGAAACCAAATTTTACCAGATGACTCCCTCTTAGTGTTGTCATAAGACTTGATTGTAATAGTCTTTGGCTGAATGTCTTTGTCCATGTAACCCAATCATCATACCAATTTAAGAGATATAATGTTCATCCCTAAACCATTGTCTATAATAACCCACCTGATCTTGTGATCTGTAATAATTATCTCAATGTATAGTGGGTTATTGTGATTTGGGCCAAGGGTGGACATGTCCTTTTGATCAAATGTAATTTGAAAAAATGAAGACAAATGTCCAATTAGGTTCTGGAACTAATCAAGTTCTATATCATTAGGCACAATAAACTCTTGTAAAATTTTATTAAAGATGGTTCTATGGACATCAGATGTTTGCAAGAGTTCTAATATGAAAATTTACACATGGGTGTTATCTAATTGGTCTATTATACTATACGGCCTTTGAATTATGGATTAAACTAGTTTAGTCTTTGTTGGAACAATATTTGGCTTTGGAACCATTGGCATAATGTTCTCATTGAGTTTATGGAAAGAAATGGATGAAGGGCCTTAGATGGTAACTCATAGGTGTCTAGTTGTAACTACACAACCTAGAGGTGGTAAGGAGTTATTATAATTATAAAAGTGAGGTAAAGGGCCTTGGATGGTGATTTATGGGTGATTAATGCATTGCTATAATTTTGGGTCAGCAAGGAACCTCTAGAAGAATGGTACTATTGTTCAGGATTAGTAACCTATGCAAATGAAGTAGCAACATGATGATGTGAAATCAACAAGATATTATTACTAGGGGGAGAGGGCACTAAACCTATAATGATGGGTCTCATGTTATGAAGAATATGATATTGGCCATGCGACATCACAGTAATATTGGTAATGTGGGTTACAAAAATGTGTCCCACAGTGTTATTGTAGTCATAAATCAGATTGTTATAAGCCACATTATTAGTGTGGGGATCATGATCTTGATTATGCTCATTATGATTATAACCTTGTTGTTGGTTTTAATTCTACATCTATCCTTGATTGTGACCATTTTGATTGTTTCTTGGTGGTGGTGGATCATAACAAGGAAAGGGGTCTTTGTAGATTTCCATATCTTAATTTATGCCCTGATTAGGGGCCAACCTAATTTCCAGCTCACTATTTTTAATAAAGTCCTCAATAATATGTCGTAATTGAATGCAATGATATGCACCATGACCAGCAACATGATGAAAGTTATACCATTCATTCTCTTTTTACCAGTCTAGTTTTGGCTGATCATGAGGAAATGGCCTTGATACTGGCTATATAATTAAGTTAGTTGCAATGAGATTTTGTAATACTACTTCAATCGATTCTCCTAACTTTCTAAAGACTCTAAAATTATTATGAAACATCCTTTGTGGAGGTTGTCTTTGCAAAGTAGGTAATGGATTTGAGGGAGTTAATTATATATTTGGAGGAGGCATAGTTTATACCATTTGTACATGTCTTGAATCTGTCACCCCATTTTCAACCATGTTGTTATTTTTATGAAAGCCCTTAGACTTATCCTACATAACTGTTTGAGGAGCTGGTGATTTAGTTTGATCAGATGCTTGTCCTTGTGCAAAGATCTTAACAAGGCCCCTAGAAAAAAGAGCCTTCTCAATCTGCACTCCTTTGTCAGTAATCTATTCAAATGAGTTAGCACAAGCTAATCATAGATTATGTACAACTTTAGGATGAAAAGATATCAGGTAACTATTTGTCTAGTAAATTATGTTGAAAGTGTCCTGTCAATGCTCTCCACCTTTGTAGATATGCAACAAAAATTTCACCATCATGTTGTTTAGCTTTGCATAAGTCAACAATGGTCAATTCATGTTCTATGTTGTATGATAAATGGTAATGAACTTGTTTGATAAGTCATTTCAATCCACAACTGATCCCTTAGGTAGTTTAAGTAGCCAATCACGAGCTTATCCCACTAAACTTCATGAAAATGGTCTTAATAAGTACTCGCTACTATAAGCAACCTCTTGACACAAGATAAATAATACTTATATTTGTTCACACGTATCTCCTTTCCCTTTGTATTTGTCAAATTTGAGTGCCTCAAAGTGAGGTGGAAAGGGGTTTTGGAGAATAGATAAATCAAATGGATATGGGCATATCTCATCAAATTTGTACTTTTTGACTTTATTGTTCATCTCCAATCTTTGGACAATTTCCTTCATAGAATTCCTTTCTTGTATGTTTGGTACATTTGTGGATTGGATAATAAGCCATTGGGGTGCAATGTGCCCCTGCTTTTGTTTCTATTGGGGTGGAATGTGCACCTAATTTTATTGTTGTTGGGGTGGAATGTGCCCCTAGTTTTGTTGTTATTGGGGTAGAATGTGCCCCTGATTTTATATGGATCTATAGGGAGCGTATACCTTTCAATCCATGATTTGGTTCTGATTTGCTGCTTGAGTTGAGAATATAAGCCATTGATTTTTGGATTGTAAAACATTCCCAGAATTTGGCTATTTTGCATTTTCTTGATTTTGGAAATGTCTATGTTTATTTACCAATCTTTGGTTTGTTTGGGGTATTTCCTCAATTCAAACTAAATGTTTAGGTTTATGAGTTTTTAAATTAACAAAAGGTTCTTAATGATTGAAGAATGTATGTTCCATGTCAAATGGAACATCTTGCAAGGTCTCTTGTGACTTTAAATATTCATTTAGATTACCTTGATCCACTATGGTAATGTTCTTAACTAATATTTGTTGCATACTGTCCACCATATCTTCATGTTCTTTTGAAGTCTTATTGTGAATTGAAGTGGCAACTAGGGAGTCAGTTAAGTCTATGATAAGTTGATTTACATATCATTGACTTATTATCTTGATCTTAGATAGAAGATCCAGATTTATGGGTTTTGACTCTATTTGATTTCTTTTTCTTTGTTATAAGAAGTTATGTCTATTTTTGCAAAAGCTTTCCCTTGCCATTGTTGTTCTCCTTCTCTAACCAAGGTATGTAATTATTTTGTAGGAAAGTCATAAGGTAGTCTAGTAGTTGATTCTATTAATATAAGAAGGGATTCATCTTGATCTTCTTGGGCTTGATATTCATTGTAATCATCTTCAAATCCTAATGTTGCAGGGATATCATAAAAAATAATGGGGTTATTTTAACCATCATAAAATTTCACATCCTCATAACTAAGGCCATAAGAGGCCCCACTATGAGTGAAACTGTGAGTCATGTCTAAAAAGAGCTACTCTGTGTGTTTGACTAACTTTGGACTAATTTTTGATAACCAATCAAAGTATGTTTTAGCTCTGTTTTTAAAAAAATAACCAAGGTACCAATTAGACTATAAGGGAGGGTGGTTTGAAACCATGCACAATTTAGAAGACTTGGTTCACAAAATTACTCAACCTTTGGTAAATTTGAAATCATATAGATCAAAAGAGAGTAAGGTAACTCAAAGACCCAAGGTGGAAACTAGTACACCAAAGCCTAGATCCTTGTGATACACCCACACTGCAAATTCTAGTTTCAACTTCAACAAGTTGACCCTAGAAATTTAAAGAAAAGCTCTCCAAATTATGAAGAAGAAAAAATGAACTAAGCAACTCAAGATGTAAATACATGCATGAATCACTAAGTATAAATCTAGGACCAAATGGGTGCACAACATCACCACATGATTATAGTAGGATAAAATATGCTATAGGACCCAAAGCGTGAGTGATACACAAGATAAATTGAGTCCACCAAGATGATAATATGATTTTGAGTCTTAATAAATGACCTTCAATCCAAATAGAAAATTGAACCCAATTTAAAACAAGATTAGTGCACAAATGGCAAACCCACTTTGATGCACCAACCCTTAGAACTCAGAAAGGTTCAATTTTGAATGTGAATTATAAATGAAGGATTTAAACAAATTGGATAAAAGTTCTAGAATTAATTATGTAGCATGACTATGCCAAAGTGGATGTTATGACACAAAGCTTTTGATAACAAATTGAACAAGGAAAAGATGAATTTTCTATTTGGATAGTGTAATGCCTCCCTTGCTCAATAAAATTGAGGACAATGTGTTTTGGTTAATTTCATTGAGTTAACAAGCAGTTAAGACACAAATCAAGACCAAGTAAGCTAAAAACAAAAAACAAATGTCTTAAGTTTAAACTGATAGGGTATGGCAAAATGGGGTCTACTAAACTATCAAGTTTAAAACATTTCTAAGGGAATCAATTGCATAATGACTTTCATGCCAAACAATGCAAAATAAAAACATGGATTTTAGGTCCATATCACTCAGCTTGTTGTAAAAAGGTCTAGTCCTTTATGCAACCACTACATCCTACTATTTACTAAGTGTAGTGTGATGTGTGAAGTGCCACTACATTCCATATACAACTCCAAAAGAGTCAAATAAAGTCAATTCTAAGAGGTGAAACCCTGGGTCAAAGCTTCCCTAAAGAACTTGAGGGAGGTGATGAAGTCCCCCTCGCAAGCTAAGATGCATAAAAACAAAGAAAGCATGAAAATAGAAATACTTTAGGGTCATTTTCAAGATCACCCAAACTTTAGAGCATTTTTGGGGAGTGCTTTAGACAACTTTCTTTATAAGCCTTGGACTAGGCTTCTTGCAATAGGAATGGTGCTTTTGATTCTAAGGGTTCCCTATAGGGGACAAATGGAAGAGCATACATGCAACATACCTCTCTTTGTCAAGCAAAATTAATCTAAGAAACTATTGTAAATAAAAATTGATAAGTGTGTTCAATTTTAAACCCAAATAAAGTGTTTGGTGGTGTTCATTTGACCCCTTGGCCTTAGTTGTAAATTTTTAAAAACATTCACCAAAAACATCTAAAAATTCCTTGTTAAACACCAAAAAAAAGTTCCTAATATATTTTTTAAGCATGAAAAGGCGATTTAAACATGTTTTAATCAAATTTTAAACTTGATCCTGTAGTAAAATTGTTAGCATGTCCTTTAGCTTTGAAGCCCTTTTGAATTTGAAACAAGAAACTTTGGAAAAGTAGTTCTCAAGTCTATGTTTTTGGAAAAACATAGTGATTGACATTGGTCAATACCACTAACATCGGTTACGAGCAACCGAGATTTGATCGATGTTGGTTTTGCTAACCAGCATTGATTAAGTTAGTAACTGATGTTAGTATTTCTACCAACATTGGTTATCATGTAAAAATCGTGGCAACTAAAAATGGCAAAATAAAGGTAGAAAATCAATTTGCAAGAGGTTTAAGAATAAAATGATCACCTTCAGGTTTGAGATGCATCTAGTCCCACTGGGTATGCCAAGATGTAGAGAGGATTACAAATCAAGTTAGTCAAGCATTAGTCCATAAACAATGAAACATGCATAAATAACTAACCAAGCCTATCTATTCCTATGGGAATCACAAAGGATAATGAGAAACAAATGAAAGAAATAAACACCATATTACCTTCCCAAATGGATTCACCATACACATGTGGCTCAAAATCATGTTCTTCCTTGATCAAGTATCCTTGTCTTTGTCAACAATGGTAGTAAGCTCCTCCAATGCCTCAAAAACACTCCATAAAACCTAGGATCTTGATTGTAAACCACTAAAATAGCCTATCAATGAAGCTTTGTGAAAATAATTTAGCATTATAAATTTTAAATGTTCAAGCTTTATAGATATTTGAGCATAATAACCTTGCACCAAAATAGCTTAGAAATGATGTCCATGGCCTCTCTATTTATAGATTTTTGAGATTGGTCAGGGTCAACCTAAACCATGCATCTCAAGATTGAGATGTGTGGTTGAGGATAATCCTAATATTTGGAATTAAATCCATAAATATCCTTAATATAAATAAGCATTAAAGAGGCATGGGAGGCATTAACTATGCATGGGTGATCCATAATCCTGATATTTTATGCACTTATGGCTTGATGGATGCCACCTCATAGGTGATGTCACTAAATGATGTAGATAATAAGAATCAATTTTCAAAAATAAATATTCAACAACTCTCATGGAAGATCCACTTAAGCTCTTGATTTGGATTAATTAGCCTTAAACAAGGTTAATCAACATTTGTGCAATTATTTGAAAATTGGTCCTTAATTAATCAAAATGGTCAAAAAGTCATATTACTGGGTCATAATTTGACTGGAGAGGAATTAGAAGGTGATGCTACATGTGTTGGAACCGTATTCCCATTTAGGATGTTTCTAATAACAAATAACAAAGGTACATGATGTGTACCAATGAATTAGAAGAAAAGAGTGATCTAGAGCACTAAATGGTGAAATGGTCATTTTGACTCAAAATGATCTGATCAAAGTTAGCTATCCCATAAAATGCATTGCCTTATTTATGGATACTTTGACCTAAAATGGCACTTGTAAGTGACAAATTTGAAACATTTAGGGTGTTTTATGGATTTTGACCTAAAATGTGCATTTGAGTCTAATTTGAGTAAGATCGATAATTTAAAGATAAATGGTGTTAGGAATTAGATGTCTACAAGAGGGGTTATTAGATTTAAGAGCTCTTATAAGTCATGAATAATATGAATTAGATTCAAGTTCTTGAATTTTGTGATAATCAAATATATATGAAAACCATGTTTACTAGTTTTTATAAAGAAGTGAACTTAGGTAAGGTATAAACATGTTTCTTGAGTGGAGAACATCTAATGAGAACCAAGAACTTAATTGAAAACATAAGGAGACCTTGTGAATGATTGAAATATCCATATAAATCATAATAGGACTTATGATTAGGTCTAATAATCATTGTTACAATCTTGTTACAAAGAAGCATATATGGAGGGGAGTACAAAGTTAAAGAAAGGCAAGTAAACATCTTTTGAGTTTCATGATATAGAAATAAAATGATGAAAACCTTTGCATTCTTGGAGTATGGTCAATAGAACCTATTAAAATTCTATAAGTCAAAGTGAAGGAATAAAATATCTAATAAAAATTAAGGTTAGATCTTAATATCCCTATTTATATTAGTTTGGCCTTAGATTTAGTGAAAGAACTTTTGGATTATCATAATTTTTGGTATTAGAGATTAGTAAAAGCTATTGGGAAGTGTGAAAGAAAGAGAATACTGAATAAATTTTGAAACAAGGGGTGAAATAGACATTTTCTTGGAAAATAAAAGGTTTTGAAATCCTATAACCCATTGAGGCTCAAAGAGAAATAATCCAAGGTGAAACAAACTTGGAGGTGAGATCTAAAATGAAATATACTTGGACGAGTTATCAAAGGACCAAAGAGAGACTTTGGGTGAGATGCAAGGATTATAAAAAGATAAATGGAAGGATTGAAGAATAAATAGCAAAACCAAATGAAGACAAAGAATGAGGTGAGAAGAAAAAAAGTATATGTAAAAGGAGATAGATGAGATGAAATAGATCTTAGTAGAGTTAATTCAAGGTTTGGAATAATCAATTAAATATAAATCAAAATAGGGATATATATTAACAAAGGTGGTCAATTGGCCAATCAAACAAATAATAAATATAAGAAAGAGGCAGTAAGAAATTATAAATTAGAAAAGGATGATGAGGGTGCTAGAAAAACAACCCAAGAAGGAAATTATGGAGGTAATCAAGCCTCAATATTTTGATTTTAATGGTTTGTTTAAGTGAGTTATTATAGATATGTAGGGTGTTGAAGAGGGGGCCTAAATTGATGTCTCAAATTTTGAAAAGAGCAAAGAAGATTAATTATCAATAAACCATAAATATTTGGTACCATGTGAGTAGCTCAAGAAGGTGAATGAAGAACAATAGATGAGTGGAAAGAAAAAAGTTGTCTTAGAGGACAACAAGATGACAAGGTTCTCATGTGAAGAGCATAAAACAAATTTTAAGAAAAATGGGGGAAAATATAGCTATGAGCAATCCATGAAAGAAAAGATATATGTTTGGTATGAAGAGATGGTGTCTTACATGAGAAAGAAGCTGAAGGAAAAGAATGACCATGAAGAGTTAAGAGTGGAAGAAAATGGGGGCAGCAATTGAGTAATGATAATGAAGTCTTTGAAAAGTTAAATTTTGGTGGGACACAAGCTAACAACAAAGAATGTATAAAATAACTTGAATTTTCAAGAGTTGGGAATGAATGAAATGTGTTGCCAACCCAAACATGTGAAGAAAAGATTGAATTTTCAGCTGAGGTGGAATCAGCTTTGATCAATGAAAATAATATATATGTTTTAATGAAAAAAGAGTTAGATAAAGTGACTCAAGTACAATTTATTGCACATGAAGAGTGGATTAACATGAAAGAAATTGAAAAAGGACATTTTAGAGTCCATCATGATAATGGGAAGCATGAACAACATGCTAAAAATTAAGAAGGGTGAAAGATGCCTCAAAGGCATAATGAAGCAATGATTTATCAATTTAATAACTTTTTTTCATGTGTAGATACAACATGAAATAAGGCATCAAAGAGAAGAACTAAATGTGCATCAATTGAACATGTCCACATCTATGAGCATCTTATTGAAGAAGATACACAAGTAGAGGTTCATTTTCATCAGCCAATGTAACATAGAATACTCATGAGCATGAGCTCTTGAATTTTCTTAAGTTTGGTAGTGATGTAGAAGCATCAACCAAGAAGGGTCATTTTGTAAATCTTGTCTAAATTTTAACTATGAATAGTTTTAGAATGTCTTAAAGATGTCTAATGAGCCATGTGTAAGCAATACAAAGCTTGTCTATGCTTTATTTCATCTTGTAATGGGTCATTTTTAGTTGTATAAGATCTTAATTTTCCATGTTAGAGGTGTGTTATCATTTAATATTTCCAAATTTCATCATATAGGCTTGATTTTGGTTTTCCCACCAAAATGAGAAATTCAATAATTTGAATTTTTCATTAGGATATTGGAAGTTTTCCACATTTTTTCAAAGGATGGATCCTTTTTTAAAAGGTCATTAGAGTCTATCCATGTGGTAAATTTATTTTATCCTCAACACAACATAAAACTATCCTAAATACATCCAACAAAGGTGGAAGACTAAATTAAACTTAATTAGGATAAGCTCTAAAATGAATGAGAGATTCTTGTAGCATAAAATAAGAATATACTAAGTCTAGACATTAGATAAGCTCGAAGATTAAATATAATGAGAAAGAGATTATAAATAAATATCAATAAGGAGGGAGGAAAGAAAGGAAGGAGCTCATAAAAATAAATAAAATAGAGAAAGAGCTCAAGAACACAAGGGTTTGTAGGGAATGGAGGACAATTTGAAGAGCTCCTGTTATTAATTTATGTATGATAAATAAAGGAAGATGCTTCAATTAATATTTTTGTATTTTTTTATGCTATTATATGTGTAAGTGTGATTATTCATTAGTTTTTAATCAATTTTTCTCTTGGATGGGTGTTAATCTAAGTTGCAAGTCCGAACATGTACAAACATGGTTCAGTTACTTTTCAATTAGAGTCTTTGTCCATTTTAATATTGTTTAAGAATTAAAAGTGGTATTTAGAATGAGATTAAGGTTTGGAGAATAATATGAACCTAAAAATTCTTTAATAATGTAAGATAATTTAAATTTTTACCTTGGTATTTTTCTTACTGTTTGTTGACAATCATAAAACATAGTTAGAATAATCAAGAGTAAAAGGTCATTTTCTATCATTTTGGGATTGTTAAAACTTGAAGTGTATTTATAAAGGAATTTTATGCATGTGGAGACTTCATTATAGTAAAAAATAGTCACAAACATGTCTTAAAATTTAATCTTAAAAATATAGGTCTTGGCTTTGTTTAGAATACTAGGGTTTTGAGAGGCACTAAAAAACCCATATCTTGAAAATAAACTCTTTAATATTGTTAAAATTTTTTGGATAGGTAGAGTTTGTTTTTTAAGTAATAAAATTATTTTTAGGATTTTTGGACACCTTTAGGGGAATAAATTCACAAAACTCAAACTTGCAGTCATAAGGACAAGCCCAAAACCCTATTTGAGAAGAGTAAAAAGGGCATAACTTTAAAATAAATGCTTAGAATTCCTTAATTTTTTATAGGTAGGTACTTCAAAAGTTGCTTTAAAGGATTTAAGTGGTTTCACTTCTTTAAAATATTTCTAAAATAAGATATTTGTGACTATGTTTTTCTTCACCCTGAGGAAATAAGGCCTAAAACTTTGTTTTCTATAAGTTGATCACTCATTAACTATAAGTAATGCAAAAGGCCTATATATTAATTTTTGTAACATCTAAATGAGTGAAAAAGTAATATGTATTGTGTGATGAGTTTTATGTTTAATAATTTACAAATAGAACATGTGAACAGACCTAATTAGTTAGGTCTAGAGAAGTTTGTTTTATGAAAAGACCCAATGTTATTATGTTTCTTGTAAGAACCAAGCAATAAAATAAAATGGTATGTGTTGTATGAAAGAATATTGTAAATGCATTTAATGTTGCCCACTCTGAGTTTATACATAGATAAAAGGTTTAGAGAAAACTCATTAACAATCTTTTAAAGAGCAAGCCTAAAGAGAGTCTATTTTTGTCTTCTTGTCTTTAGACAATCAACATAGTGAAGTGTGAAGGTATCTAGTTGGGTTAGAGAGATTTTATTAGAGTTAATATCTCTACTAAGGAATGAAGATTCTGAATTGGATTCAACTTCTTGAATTTTATGACAATCAATTAAATATGAGAACCATGTTTACTATTTATTAAAAAGAAGTGACCCTAGGTAAGGTATAAACATGTTTTTTGAGTGAAGAGAACATCTAAAAAACCCAAGAACTCTATTGAGAACATATGGAGCCCTTGTGAAGGATTGAAAGATCCATATAAAATATAATAAACCTTATGATTAGGTCTAATAAGCATTGTTATAGTCTTGTTATAAAGAAGTAGATGTGGAAGGGAGTACAGACTTAAAGAAAGGTAAGTAAACATTTATTGAGTTTCATGATATAGAAATAAAAAGAAGAAATACTTAAAATTATTGGGTATATTTACTAGAACCTATTAGAAGGATACAATTACAAGTGAAGGAATAAGATATCTAATAAAAATTAAGGTTAGATCTTAATACTCATGTTTACATTAGTTTGGCCACATAGTTAGTTAAAAAACTTTGGGTTGTCATCAGGTAGACTCAAATGATATTTGACAGACTGATGCATGTTGTGTGAGGTAGATGTATCATGACCATTAAAAAGGCATCTTGTATTGACATCAATATATTCTTTTAAAAATTTAGTGAACTAAGTGTTTTTTTATTGCATGTAAAACAATTGTACATTTAAATTGGGATGATTTTACTTCTTTATGGGCAGGGCTAGTAGGGATATAATAAAGGTTATGAACATGTTGTATATGGTACATCATATTTTTATATTTTGATGGGTTATTTTAAATTAATTTATTGGAGATGATGATATGTAAAAAAACATATTATAACTTGGTTAGATCTATTATGTTTAGATAATGTATGAATGTATCCTTTTATTCCTTTGAAATCTATATCCTTAGAGGTTATTGCTCACTTTATTTACCACAATTATTTTCAATATGATATTTATCATATCCCCAAAAAATTTATAAGCTAGACCTTGTTTTGAATTGGATAACATGGGTGGTTGTATGCATTACCGAGTAGTTTGAGCAAGTTTTGATATTAATCATTGTTTGTAAATGTAAGATGGAATACATTGTTAACTTTAAGGAGACATTAGAATTGTTTTGCTAGTTTTCATTTCACTCCTTGTGTTTTTGCATGAAATTCATTGTGTTTATAATGTTAAGGCATCTTTTATGTTAATATGTTATACATTTTTTTGAATGAATTGTTGATATTTATGTATTGCTTTTTGGTCCTTGCAATTATGGCTCAGTGAATTACTTGCAATTTTTGGTTGATATTTATTGGAAAAGGAATTTTTTGGTAGTTTTCTATGTTTGAATTTGTGATAAATTTATACTTAGGGTATAAATTCAGCAAATAATTATAAATCCTTCTTTAAACCTTGGTTAAGGTCAAAATTAATCATTTTATTAAAAATACATAAATTAGGTCAAAGATGAGTTAATGGTTTTGTTGATTAGCATTTGAATCATGGCAATGATTTTTTTTAGCATTATTAAGGCCTTAAAAATTTTCAAGAGATTAGAATGTGCTAATGATTGGATTTATGTTCTAGTGGTTCGCATTGGCGTAAAGTTAAATCTTCTCATTATTTATTGGTTTAAGATTTTGTCAAATTCGATTTTTATCCTTGATCAGTTTAATCTTTGAGAGGGTCCATTTTTGTATCTAGCCTAACCTTGGTGTGTGCAAAAATCAATTAATTTTTTGAATAAGCTTTAATCTAGGTTGATGCAATGATTATATTATGGCAAGTGAAAATGTTTGCTGACTACTTATTAAGGTCTTGGACTTGGTAAAGGTTGTGTCAAGGTTTAAATAATTTATTTGTTATCTTATTATTTCAATGGCTTAAATAATTATCTTTTTCATCTTTGATTAGATCACAACCTTCATTAGGCAAGAAAAAAAGTGATAATGAAAAGAGTTATATTAAGCTTTGACTTTATTATCTCTTGATATGGCATGTAGAGGTGCATGGGTGTTTAATTTTATCATTAAATTTGACCTAAATGATAAAAATGCATTCTTACAACATCCATGTAAGATTTATTAAGGAAACATTAGGGTTTAACCATATTATGCTTTGTGGGTTATGGAAGTGGAGGTTGAAAAACAAAATTATTACTAGCTAAGAGGATTTTTCTATCTATTTTAAGGATCACATTATGAATTTATAAACCACTCCTTGGCTAGTGTGAAGCCTTATAAAAATTTAGATTATAATGAAACCTAAATAAATCAAGAGCCAATTTGGGATGGTTTAGGTAGGAGGAAGACAAAGGGGATCAAGAAGAAAATGTGTAACCCTTGGCATTCTATGGAAGTGCTCTCTTCAAACTTCAATTCACAACCTCTTTGAGTATGTTTGGTTATAAATGTATGGATTATTTGACTAGTTTAATCACCCAATATCTTTTTATAGTGTTCATATCTATGTTCCCTTACACAAGAGTACAAACATATGTATAGAAAGATCTAGGGTTTATCAATTAGGCCCAGTCTTTGCTCTCTTTAAGGTATGGAAAGAATGTTTTAATTGCTTGTATTTTTAATTTTCTATTAATGTATGTTAATATATGTAGTAATTTAACCTATAATAATTTTTCAAGTTATATTTTTCTTATGTTGCAAGTTCCTTAAAAGTGATCTTTGATTTTTAGCAGAATTATTGTTCTTTCTAATTTAATAAACAGTTAATATCTCCTTATTTATTTTTTGGGGTATTAAGATATTTAATAAGATTTTTTGAAACAAGTTAGAAACATGCATATTAAATTTTAGACCAACTCAATTCACTGATAATGAGAAAAATACAAAAATGTGACTATTTATACGTTGTGAAATTGAGAGTTGCATTTTGTTTGAAAGATAGATATAACTTCAACTAACACTTATGTCCATTTTACTTAATTAATATTGGAGTAAAATTAAAACTTTGTGGGGATTACTTATATAAAAAAATGGTTCTCTTTTTTGTCTTCGATAAGAGTGGGTGATTCATATCTTTAAATTTCCATTTGATGATTGATATGGTAATTGAAAATGCTTAAAACTCTATTAGTTAATGATGTAACATGGTATGTTGATTCGGCTATGTTTAAAAGTTTTCTGAAAAGCTTTACAAATTTAATTTATTTTCCCCTGATGAATAATTATAACATATTGATACCTGCAAGTGGTTTTATATATGTGTGGATGATTGCTTGATATTATAAACTACACAGTCATTACAAAGTCCTTAGTCATTGATAATAAATTATTTATGAAACAAATAGAGTACTTGGCTATACTTATGTTTGTATTTTTGTACATTGGATGGATTGTTTCATTCTTAACTTTTGGGGAATATATGTTTATAATGAGTCTTTAACAATAACAATTTTTAGTACATTGAATAATGTATGAATGGTTTTCATAGTCTTGTCTTCCATTGGCACTAAGCACTAGTGATTAATCATATTTTACACATATGAAATGGTAAATGTTGAATGTGAATTTTGCTCTTTATTATAATCACTAGCTGAAATTTTTGAATATGAACCTTGGTTTAACGTAACAAAGAAAAATTGAATACAAGCAATTATTTTTTATGAATTTTGAACTTGGTTAATAATTTGTCTTATACTTTAAGGTCTTATGACTGGTAATAGTATAAAAATTTAGATGCATGTCTAATCATATTCATTTTTCTAGATAGCATTACTCCTTCCGTACTATGGAGATTTGTTTTTAAAAGTTGTCAATTAACTTGCATCATCATGGTAAAGATTTGTTAATTGATATTTTGGGTATAATATTGTATATTGGATTGATATAAAACTAAGTTAGTCATTACCTTGGTTATGAAGACTAAGTTCATTATGCTATGTCAGCAAAGTATAGATTGATATGCACATGTATAATTTGGGGCATAACATCCTAAGCTTATTTGACTTGGGTTCATCTACTTATGCATTCATCGTGGAACATGATGAGCTATTGGAGTTTTCTCTGAGTTGTTACACTTCTTGTCCTAATGTTGGTTGTGAGTATTATGTTTACTTAGCTTTATGAAATGCCAAGAAAATGTTTTGAAGGCCAAGAATGAAAAATTATTTGATATGTCATGGTTGTTTTTATTTGATCATGGATTTATTGTATTGGTATCCTTCGTTTTGTTACTCCTTGGTGGTTGAGATTTATTTTGTGAAGAGTATAATGCCAATTGATTGTTAGCATATTTTACTTGATGTTTTAGTGCAGGTGGTAAGTTTTTTCAGATATTTATATAATCTAATAATCGATCGATTTATGAAGCCTAGTTTTGTCAATAATCCCTTTATCTGATGATATAAGCTTGTAGTTTGATGGATTGTTGTTTGAAACTAAGTTTTTCATTTGTATGATTCTTTATATTTATAAAAAGGCATTTTGAATTCATTGTATAATTTAGATACCCTTGAGTAATCAAGTTAATGTCTACCTTTTTTTTTCCTATGTTAGGAGTTGACAGAATATAAATGCCAATTGTTTTTATGGGTTCAACTAAATTGGTTGCATAAATATTTTTGCTATTAGAAGAAGATGCCTAAAGTTAGATGGTTGTTTTTATTATAAGGTCTATAGGCACTTTAAAAAAATAGTGCCAAGAACCTTTGAGGCATAATACTTGGTGGCTATGCCGAATAGAATTGATTAATCACTTCATCTAGTATCTTATTGATTTATATATAATATTATATCAAATTGATTCGTAAAAATGTTCTTTGTATCCTAATTTGGTTTAATCTAATTAAGCTCTGAAGTTAGTTTTGAATATAATTAGATTTTGATATCTATTTATATGCATGATTTTGTTTATGAACACTTTCTAGCAATGTCAACGTTGGTTTATTATAGAGCCTTTTGTTGGTGTAGATTTTTGTCCCACTAAGTTTTGTTTACATGGTTTAGTCAAGATTTCTTAGATTTAATAAAGGTCTTTAAGGGGAAAATAATCCCATATACTTGAGGATGGTGGGATTTGTCTATTTTCCACCTATATAAGGAACCTTCCTATGTACTTTTTGGCTAATGCTTCTTAATAGAATTTTTTTTTACTATGAAGATAAGTTTCTTTCTCTTTTGAGTTATTATTTTTAGGATTCACTACTCCATACAATTTTTTTCATGCATTAAATTCTATCTAGTATTACTCATACGTAGTATCATATCTTTACTTAAAGATGAATGCCATTATTCATGTTGTGAGATGTAACATTCAGCTTGTTTATATATATATATATATATATATATATATATATATATATATATATATATATATATATATATATATATATATATATATAAAGGGTTTAGTGGGATTTCTTAAAAGTATGTGTAGATATATAAAGTAGGGCTCTCTTAACAAAAAATGAATAACATCATTGGATTCATAAGGTGTCAAAACCTTACCATTGGTTATAAACACGACCTAGTTTCATGATAATCAAATTTTTACCATTTTTTGAGGATTTGAAAGCATTTTTAAAAAATTTATAAATTTTTTACCCCTTTGTACTTAAATTGAAAAATGTTTTCTAATTTTTTATGGGTTTTATAAAATACAAAGTGGGTCTTTGCCATATTTTCATAAGAACGTATATATTTTCTAAAATTTAGGTTCTCCTTGCATTTTTTTGCCATTTTTGGTTGGTTTTCAATAATTTTTTTATAGAATTCGATACATAGAATAATTTTCAACTTATTTAGGACCTCCTCCATTTGGCATTGCAACCATAAACATATGTGCATTTTTGCACCTTTGTGAGCCCAAAGGTCTGTTGGCTAAACCCTCTGCCATGTGGTGATGCACATTTTGCACCTCTATGCCTCATAGTTCTATGGGGCCCAAGGCCCATCAGCCTGACCCCAATTGATGTAAATGCATAACTATGGAATTTATGTTGCATGCCTTTTTAGGGCCCAAATCCCACTATCTTGGCCACCAATGCTATGAATTCTGCATGGCCATACTTCACATCTCCATGGGGCCTAAGGCCTAATGGCCCAACCATTATTCCATAGTAATGTTGATCATGGTGCACCAACATCCATCATACAACCATACCTTTGATGGTCTATCAGGCTAGAGCCCATCCCCTATCATGCAGGGACATGGATCTACCCTTGGATGTAGTGATGGTCTCTAAGCCATTAATTTTAGGACTAGAACCATCAAATTTAAGATAGTGAAGTGCAACACTATTCATTTGTAAAAAGGGGTCATTTGGAGGATGATGTATGATCTTAGTCCCTGGTCATATGGGGGTTAAGATATTGGTTACGACCAACCCAAAATTGCTTAATATTTTCTCCAAGAGGGCAAAATTTTTTGTGGGAAGTTTCCACCAAAAATATTTCAAACTCTTGCACACCAATTTTTTTTCAATTTATGCAAAATGGAAAATTTCATTTTTTTACAAGCAAGAAACATTCAAAAGAGCATAAATTTTAGTCACCTAATCCTTTTTAGGTGGAATTTTTTTTAAAGTGTTATTTTTTTTAGTTCTTTACATTGGTGGTATTCTAGTGCCTTGTAAATTTAAGCCTCTGTATATTTAGGGGGTGTTATATTACCAGTCTAATGCACACACAGTTCAATGGATTCTTTTTTGCACAATGGATCTTAGTTATGTTCTGCTTCTTACACCATTCAACTATCATGAGTGGAAATTTAATGTGCAAATCCTATTGAGGACCAAAGACTTACACCAAATTTATGATGGGTACAAAAATATAATTGACTCCTAATACAAATAAGGTGAAGTGGTATAACTACAATGATGAAGCCTATGGTCTATTGTACCTATCTACGTCTTCTCACTTACTTTTTCATATTGAATCTATGATAACTCTAAATCAAGTGTCGAATTTATTAGGTAAACTCTTTAAAAATCAAGATGAAATGAGGGGTCGTGAATTAAAGAATGAGCTCATTACTTTGAGTCCAGGTGACTTTGATATGATTCAAGACTTTTTCACCAAATTTAAATCACTTAGATTATAATTGAAACTATGCAGTATTGATAGAAAGGATGATCAATTAATTCTTTCCATCCTTACCAAATTAAGATCTAACTATTTTATATTCATTTCTACCTTTCACACTACCAAGTGTGCCCTTAGAATTGCATGGATAATGACATCCTTGGGTGAATTTGTTATTGATTTGACGTAGTAGAAAGATAAGCTCTTTCAAATGGGTACATTGAAGTCCTCCAAATCTCATGTTTTATTTATTAGTCATGACAAACATAAGGCTTCTAGTAGCAAGAAGACTAAATAGAACAAAAAAGATCTAGAGCAAATAAAGTGTTAAAACTATGATGCTAAGCTAAAAGCATCAAAAGAGTCCTCCTCTTCAGATGGGAAACCCAAAAAAGAGTGACTCACATGTGGCTATTATGAGAAATCTGGGTATAGTGAATCTAAATGCATAAAGAAATAGAAATATTAATTGATAAAAATGCTCAAGAAATACAATACCAGTGTCCATGATTCTTCCACTCAGAGTTCATCATCATAGGGGTCTTATAAGGCCAAAGATAGGAAGAAGGGTAAAGATAAGGGCAAAACACTTGTTGTAGTTACATCCCAACCTTTCACATGGATTATTGATCTAGTGTATCACACCACATGGCTTCATCACAGGACATATTCACATCCTTGAATCCTTGTTATATGCCTTCTATTTTATTAATTGATTATACTTCCAAAGAAGTTAGTGGAAGTGAATTAGTTAAAGTAAATGATGGGGCATTTCATGATGTTCTATGTGTTCCCTCTTTATCCACCAATCTCATATCTATTTACCAGATCACTCACATTAGTTTAGACAAGAGAGTCGAGTTCACACCCAATTCTATGGTTATTAGGGAAGCTAAAAGTGAATCCGTTATTGCATTTGGGAAAGCAAATCATCAATCTAGGTTGTATACTTTCTCACATTTTTCTAATGATCAACTTTATACTATGTTTCTCACTCATTCAGATGAGGTAAATTATGATATGAGCTATTTGGCCATCTCAACTATCACTACATGGAGTAAATCAATCATCAAGACATGATTTTAGGGTTACCACGAGTTAAGTTTTATGATAGATTTTACTTGGATTACATTCTTGGTAAGCATCCAGAAGAGAAGTACGACAAAGGGAAATCATAGAGAGCTAAACATATATTGGAGATTTTTCATTGTGACATTACTAATCCATTTCCAAAACCTTCATTCAATAGGATAAAGTACATGCTTAGTTTCATCGATGACTATTCTAGGTACACTTGGGTGTATTTTATTAATCATAAATCAAAGTTATTTAACCATTTTTAGGACTTCAAAGCACTTTTATAAAAACAACCAGTAAAGCCATCAAGATTTTATACACTGATAATGGTGGTATGTCAGTAACTATTTTGAATAATTATATACATTAGAGAGGATTGAACTATAGCATACATTTCCATATAGTCCTTGATAGAATGGTGTTTCATAGCATAAAAATAGGTCCTTGAAGGAAATGGCTAACTATATGCTACACTCTGAGTCTCTTACACCTCAATTTTGAGCTAAAGCCACTGACTGTGCTTGTTACATCCAAAATTAAGTTCCTCATAAAGCATTGAAGGGAGTCACTCCTTTTGAATCTTGTAGTAGTCAAAAATCCAAAATTAATTACTTTAGAGTGTTTGGTTCACCTGCTATAGCTCACATACTGAAGAATAAATGTAAGGCAATGGAACCTCAGAATCAGTCTTGCATCTTCATTGGATATCTTGATGGTGTTGAGGAATATAGGCTTCTCCATCCCCACTCATGAGTTTTTCATTGAAAGGAGTGTTAATTTTATAGAGTGTCCTTTGGACTCCACACTTGACACCTCTCACCCATCCTTAGATGCACTTGTATTTGATGATAGTTTTGATGATTTAGATCCACCTGATCAACCTCTTAATGATCTAGATTCTTCTTTTACTTTTGATGATGAGAGTAGTGATAAGGATCCACCTCCTTATTCTCCTAAAATATCTTTAGAGGATGAGGAATCTCCTCCTAACTCTATGTGCACTGCTCCTCTTCAGGCTAGATAGACACTACAAAATGTTGACCAATGGGTTGAAGATCCATCAGATAATAGGTGAACTCATTCACAATTCTAAGATACCCCACATAATTTCATTACATCTACATCTAATACACAATCATTTCATGAGAAATCAAGCACTCATGAGTGGGATACTTCTATGGAAGAGGAGTATAGTTATTTATAGAGGAACAATGCTTGGGATTTAGTCCCACTTCCTAAGGGAAGAAAACCTATTGATGTAGGAGGATCTATTGAAAAATGTTTGTAGCATATGGGTCCATAAAAAATTTCAAATCATATTTTGTAGTAAAGGGTTTTCTTAGGTCCTTGGGATTGACTATGTTGAGACATTCACCCTAGTTGCTAAAATGAACCCAATCTGACTCATTCTCACCACTACCACAACACATCATTGGGATGTTTATCAGATATATGTAAAGAATGCATTTCTTCATGGTGACCTTAAAGAGGAAATATACATGGAACAACCACAAGGATTTGTGGAAGATTCTTCCTTGGTTTGAAAGATTCAAAAATCTATCTATGGCTTCAAAAACTCTTAAAGGTAAAGAAGAGACTATAGATGAATCACATGGATCTGTAGTCTAAATATCCATAAGAAAAGAAGAGTCATCAATGCTCTCACAAGGTGTACTCTCATTAAAAATAGTAGTGTCCTCCATAGTACCAATTTGTGATGGTTTTGGATGAGCAAAATTATGCATAGGAACTGAAGTAGAATCTGTAATGGGATAGTTAAGGTCTAGTAGAATATCATCCTATAGTGGTGGCTCGATAGAAATAAGAGCACTGTCTACCATGGATGTGTCATCACAAAAAATATAATTAAGAGGAGAGAGTACAATAGTCTTTGAAGATATAATAAGAAATGGAGGAAGAGGTGTGATGTAAATCTCAGTGAGATCTTTGAAAAGACATTGTAGGGTGCTCCAAACAATGCAGGGACACTCGGTTGCTCTACATGGAAATGAAAATCCATGGAAACATGAACAACATGGTACCAAAAATATTTTCACAAGTGTTATCCTACTTATCTAATTGAACATGATCGGTGGAAGCAATAATTTATCCATATAGAAATAGAATACGCTTCTTGCATGTGAGCAATTGTTCCATATATGCATGCAAAGAAGCATAGTTGGTCTTCCCAAGAAGAACCACTAGTGTAAGATCAGCTCTCCTCATTTGTAATCTCTCAAATGGAGTCATTGTGACTAAGAGAAGACACCAAGGATGCAATACTACATAACAAACTCTGTAAAGATGTTAGAATTTTGCACGCTTAAGAGTGGGACATTGAACACAATCAAGAATGCATCCATGTGAGTAACCAATGTAAGAATCAATACAAATAATGCACGCTCAGAATAGGGATGTCAAGCATAGCCAAAAATGCATTTGCATGTGAGCAATAAGTGTGCAAGATACAATGCAAAACGTAATAAAGCCCATAGCACATGTAACCCCCTAAAATGACACTTTATAATATTAGTGTATTTTACATTGCAAATAGGACCAATGTGTGATACATTGAAAAATATGAACTTTCTCAAAAGATGGCACTCAATTTCGAGTTATCAATTAAAAGTTATAACACAATCAATTTCCCGTAAATGAGACATATTTAATAAAAACTGCACTAAAAGTTTAAATTCTTGAAGGGTTTAAACATCAAGTATGTCGTGTAACCACTTATAGGAACCCAAATGGAACCACGGACCTCCTCAAGGCAATTAAAGTAGAAAAAAGACACTCACCCATACACCCCTACTTGCACTTTACTGAAAAAACTTATTTGAGGGGGTATAATTAAAAAATTAGAACTATTTTAAAATTAATAATTAAAAAATAGCTATATATTAAAAAAAAGGTTTTAGGGCAGATTTAGGTTTTAATCTTTTTGACTTAGCAAAGGAGAAGAGAATTGCCACCATTTTTCACATATACAACTCTACAAGTTGTACGGCGCCGCCATGGAAAATGAGAAGACCCTCGAGCAGCTGGTGAAGATCCGTTGGAGGGATGAATACTGTCGAATAGCTGCTGAAGAGAGAAACCCTGCTTCAGTGGCATCACCCAAGGACAAAGGAGACTAGATAAAAGCTTGGCTCACAACAAGAAAAGAAGGATGGCGCAGGAAGCTGTTTTT
Organism: Torreya grandis; assembly: GCA_037957365.1. Classification (NCBI taxonomy): domain Eukaryota; kingdom Viridiplantae; phylum Streptophyta; class Pinopsida; order Cupressales; family Taxaceae; genus Torreya; species Torreya grandis. Next base: position 258,030 of record JARHVA010000901.1, on the reverse strand, counting down.
CCTCTGCAATATTCAGCTAAGCGTCGAACAAGAGCAATTACAAAGGTTTTAATATAATGATAAATGACTTCCACCAAAAAACTAGACTATGTGAGTGGCTTGGTGAATCAGAACATGTAGTTGCGAGCCCAGAAAAAAACAAATGCAAAACAATAGGCGAAGAGGAGTTTAAAGTCGGAATGGAGGCATTGGAAGTTCAGTGGTGAGCTGAGGGAGGAAGAACTCAAATGGCTAACAGCCTGTTGAGCTCAGGATCAAGCTAAAATATAATAGCCGAAGCTAAATGCAGGCGTAGTACAGTTGAGTAGGCCGAGGGCGATGGCAATGAGTGAAAAAGGATGACAAGGCCAACAAAATTGTATCCTTCATGCAAAAATGCCTCTATGCAGTCGCCACGTTTCTACCTCAATACACAATTAATATGCTATTGCTCGAAATGGAGAAGGGTCGTGTGGCTGTTAGCAGGACAGAGGGTTCTCAGATGGCCGTGGGACAGTGAGTAAACATGCCTACAAGGCAGAAACTATCTCTTTTGCACTGTGTAGTGTATACTCAGATATGAAAAATGTGACAGAAACCACGCCTCAATGCAAAAAAACTTTGTGCTCGTTGCATATATTCTGGCCTTGGAAAACAGGTTTTTGAGGCTTTTGAAAATAATATATCAGTTTGCGAAACCATTGGAGGCCATAAATAAACAAAAGATGCACTAAAATCCCAGCCAACAAGAAACCAATATTACAAATAAAAAACTCGTGATCTCATAATAAACTCAAATAGCACACAAAACTAGATAAATGGTTTACCAAACCCGACACTCTAATACCATGTCGGAGATCTCACCAAGATCGAAAATGGAAGTTCGAATGTACTATAGCTTGAATAAAGCAATAATGGCATAATGAAGAAGCAACCATTTCAGAGAAATCAAGAGTGAAAACCATGCAAATCCTCCATGAATAGCTCACTAATGTTAGAGGTACAAATAGGTGAGTAAATGTGTAACTCCCCCTATAATAGTGGAAACCCCCAAACCTAGAATAGAGAGTCAATGGTCAACGAGTCAAAGGAGTAACTCCTTATGATATGCACACTTAAGCAAGCTAATCTCACAAGTGTAGGAAACACACAATAAATGAAAAATAAATACCTACACTAACAAAAATGTTCTCTAATTTTATTTATAAGTGGTTTAGCATATCTAATGTGTGTAAGATCAAAGAGATTCCTTGTTTTATTAATTTAAAATCTGATGTACTTATTTTAGATTGAAGGAGCTTGTTGAAACCACTAATCTATTGCCAATTCTAAACTAATACTAAAGGAAATAATGGTTGGGAGAAAGACAATTATAATGATGATAATAATGACAAAGATATGGAGTCTTTTGATTTAGATATTTGTTGGGAGAGAACAAAACAAGAAGTTGAAGTCTCCTACAACTAGGGAAGTAAATTTAATAACAATGAAGGATAAATGTGCTCCAATGATTAGTATTCTCAGAACATAATCATATAGCCATCAAATTTACCCATCGTTTCAACCATTTAACATAGAAAACAATTTAAGGATGAATTTTTTTTACTTCCATAAATATTGAATTTAACAAGAATGATATTTTCGATACACTTTGTTTATTATGTATGGCTTGTTTAACATAAATTCATGTTAATGCAAGAGAAATTGTTCATGCTACCTAATTAAATAAAAAAAAGACTCAACATTTAATATTTAAAGCACACATAGTGCAATTCATAGGTATTAGAATGTAGATTTTTTCTTAAATAGAAACCAATCTAAAAAATGAATGCAAAAACTTGGAAAATTTGAACTTACGCTAGAAATAAAATAAACATCAACCTTGAGAACAATTATCTAATGACATATAACATGGAGATGAGGAAATTTTTAATCTAAAGAATATTGAAAAATAGAAATGCATATAATGATGTTTAGTGATCCCAACTATTTGTGATTTAGGTTATGCATTTATATTTTTTTTACAACACCAAAAATAATATGGTGACATGTGCTTGTCTCACAAGTTTATATATTATATTCAAATGGAATATAATAAATTTAGATAATTTAATTAAAATAATTAAATACTTATAGTAAAAAAATGGATCTTCAACAAAATTAAACTAAAACTAAGTTAAACATAGATTTTTGATGAAATTAAAATAAAATTCGCTTAAGGATTGTGTTCTTTGTTATTTGTAGACAATTATTTTAAATACAAGAGCAATTTTTAGTTATAAAACTATATTGTGTTAGAGTTTTTGTGTATTTATCATTAACAAGTATTTCACATTTATAAAATAAATATTTATAATTGACAAGCCCAATACTGTAATATATAAAAAAATAAAAGAACATTGTCATCTTAAAAACATTGTAAAAAATGAAAGACCCTACTCCTTAGTTTTATCTCCATCATGAGTGTTATATTGGCATGTACAAAACCTATTGTCATCCCTCAAAACATACTTTGCATCCTTGTGACAATTTCTAGTTGGAACATGTGGGAAAGTATGGAAGAAAAATGTTTAATGTGCAAATTAATATTAGCTACATTTTTAAAGGATTGACTAAATGTTGAAGGTGGTGTGTTTGACCATAAAAGCATATGAATAATGAATAATAAATAATGAGTTAAGGAGGGTAAAGTGTGTAAGATCCACAACATAAAAACTTGCAGTTTCCCCAAAGGTACAAGTTATGTTGTGAGAGGAGTTTCTTGTTGTTTTGATGAAAGCGAGTTTATAAATCAAAACAATGTATTTATCAATAATTGTACTTCATTCAAAATATATGACCATTTCATCTTTTGTTCACAAAGCATTAAACAACAATAATTTGATATTGTTGGTAGAGGTGACGGTGGAAAATAAGGTGGTATAATAAATAATATTAATCATATAATATATTATATTTAATATAGTGTAATAAATTATTAAATCAATGCAAAATTTTACATATAATATATATTTTATACTATCTAATAATATTAATATAAAAAATATAATAGTATAATATTATATTAAATTCTTATCACCCTTTGTGGCTTATTCAATATTTTTCCTACCTAGAGTTAAAATAGTGAACAATGCCACATACAAATTTTGCCCCACATGGTGAGATGGAAATAGTTAGAGTATGCAATACACGTTTCATATTTTAATATATCCACTTGTACCTAATTATAGTCATTATATGGCATACATATGGTGTGAAGTCATTCAAGTTGCAAATAATGAAATTTGAGGAGGATATCAAAACACAAATTCTGGGAGGAGATGTTCCATCTCACGGTGTTCTTAAAAATTGGTGAGGTGGTGGGCAAGGGAAAAGACAAACTGAACATGAAAGTGATGAAATATTTCTATGTGAATGAGGTGATGGTGGTGAGGGGCAATGAGGGGATGGGCTCGATGAAGCCCATACATATAAACATGCAAAGTTCAATGATATATCACATATGTCGATGCAATATAGAGTTTACACCAAACCATTTAAATTACCCAATACATAATTGAAATAGGTGTTATCTCAATGAAAACAAGGGTAAAAAATCAAATGGCTCTCTAAAAATGTAAATAATTTTATAATATATTATAAGATTAGATACTACACATATCATTATATTTACATATAGTATATATATAATAAATAATATAATATAATATACAAATATAATAGATATATTATAACATGTAATAATAATAAATATATTATAAATATAAATATAATAACTTGGGAAATTAATTAAGAATGTAAACACTTAGAACCAAATTACCATCTGATAAAACAACCAAATGCCTTGATGACAAGTGGATGGCATTATATGATATGAACCAATCAACACTTGGAAGGAAGATAGACAAGTTGAAGGAGGTGTAGCATCTAATAGAACCAAATGAAATATCCTAATGAGAAGTGGATGGTGTTATATGACACAAAATAGTCAACACTTAAAATGAAGATAGACAAGTTGAAGGAGGTTGAAACACTAAACAAGGTGTGGATAGGTTGGAGGAGTTTGATAACATGTATCAAAGGTGAGAACAATGTAACATCATTGTTTAAGGCTACTGGGGTTTTGTCTTAAGGAAGGAATAAAGCCCATTCTTGTATTCAAATTCATACGAAATGGCACTTTTTCAGCATTTATAGAGGGAAAGAGGATAGGCTTCCATGGAGAAAATGAATCAATATAGATTAAGATACTTCCAACACTCTTTTGTACCTTTATGATTTTGGGCTCTCAAAGTTGCTTTAGTCAAAATCCTCCCACATTTCCACTCAACTGTAGGGAACTATAGGAAATTTAATTTATTTGCTTTAAATATTTATCATAATGTTTTAAAGAATTCTCTTTTTTCAAATAATTGTGCATTGTTCCTTTTTATGTGTATATGATTTTCCTCTAGTTTAGTCTTGAGAAAATTAAACTTAATGCAAAGTTTAGCTTACCAATATTTCTCATCTGCATTATTTTTGTCATCTGACATTAAAACGGAAAATAAAAATGGTTTGTGCTAAACATTCCTCCCAAAACATCATCCACCCCTATTTTTTTTTAATTTAGCCATGTTGGAAAAGTATTTTTGGGTTTTATTACCATAAAAAAAGTGGGTATCATTACATAACAACATTCATGGCCAAATTTGAAGAATACAAAGTGTAACAACACTACACTAAAGAATCATTGTGGCATCTCCAAAACTAGTGTATCCAATAGGGATGAGCATAACAACAACATTGTGGGTGAATTTTCTCCCATTGACTAAATATTATAACATTCATTGTCATTGTAAGCTGCCAATACGTACCAAAATGGAGCTTCACCCCTTATAGGAGAAAAAGATAGGAAACACTTTACTTCATGGTTATTTCAATCATATTTATCCACTATTTATAGATGTGAAATTTTCTTTTGTTTGGATTAAATATATCATTATATTTAAAGTTATTAGATTTTCACACTGCATTATATTTGTAGCAAATGTTCAAAATAATTATATTCTCTATAAGCTCAATGGTCCATTGATGGTCACATGATTTTGTTTCTTTGTTGTCTCATGACTTGAATTTTTCATTTTATGGCATGATTTGTCTCCTATTTTAAACTTGGGTGATTTTGTTACCTACTTTGAATTTAGGTGATTTTATTGCCTAATTTAAATTATGTTTTTTTTATTTTGGTTTTAGGGCATGATATCATCTCTTGCTTCAAATTTGAGCGAATTAATGTTTTATTTTAAATTTGGATTTTGGAGGTAAATTATTTATCTAGTAGGACCTTTGGATTAGATGTCAGGGATATCTATTCCAAAAAGCTCACCCAAGATTTGCACCTAGCCTTCCTTATTTAAGAATGAACACAACATATTACATAAATCTATACACAGGCACAAAATTTGGGGATTTGAACCTAGGGCTTGCTACAAAAACCTCATTAATTCACCAATGAGCTTATCCCATTTATAAGATACTAATTAAGTTGTTATGTGAGGTCCACCCAAACTTTGGGTTTACATCCATGGCTAAGCTTTATGATTTTGTTGTATTTCATGGTCTCATCATTTGAATTTGGGTATTGCAATATAATGTTAATTGATAACTTGAAATTGGGTTTTATAAATTGATATAATGTGATAACTTGAATCTGGGTTTTGGGGGATAATTTTATCTCTTTTTTTGAATTATGAATTGAAGGCATAATGTTGTCTTATTATTTGGTTGTTTTAGGGCATAGTTTGTATGTGGAAGTTAAATAAATCTCTGGAAATGATTACTGCTACCATCTAAGTGATTTTCCAAAATCCTTATTAGCTACTTTTTAGATCAAATATGCATGAAATTTGGTGTTATTTCTTGGTAACACATTGTTTGAGTAATCTATTTAGAAGACAAGGATAAACAAGCACGTAGTCAAGTAGATAAATTGTCAATTTGTTGCATGTTGGTATACTCATGAGAAAGTTTGGGGACAAGATGGATGGAGAATTGTTTATATAATTCTCTACTTTTGAAGACTTTTGCTAATTAGACAAGTTGAAAAGGCAAGTAGTGTTTCCCAAGTGGATAATTTCAAAACACGTGTCATGATAAATTGAACACATGCATAAATTTTTTGGGAGAGATATATTTTTTTACAGTATTCCTAAAACTATTTTGATTATAAATAAAAAATGGTGTCTCTTGGATAAACAACATAAAATTTAAAGTCATCATACATCGAAATCTATGTGAAGTTATTGTTATTGTATAATTGTAGCCTAAGTTTATTGATAATCCTTACATAAAATGAAGCATAATATAAATTGTTATGAAGTTTTTAGCCTATTTAAAGCTATTATTATTGTAAAATTTTATCCTAAGTGTGTTTGAGCAAACCTTACATAAAATGAAGCATAATATAAACGGTTATGGAGTTTATCATGAAGATATACATTTTTTAACAAGACATCATAGGGAAATTAGTAGTCTAAGTTTTGGGGCTTTGGAAAACAAAGTGTTATGGATAGAAAAACTATAGGCTAACTATCCAAAAACCAAAAAAAATGTACATGATTTAGCATAGATATTTTTAAATTAATTCAAAAGAAATTAGGCCCAAAGTGAGACATACTATCATGATTTGACTAGTGATTTACACAAATCCTTGCAGTACTTTCTACGTAATCAATCACTCCAGGGAAGAATAAACATCAGGTTCGCACATATATAATATACATATGTAGGAGAGATATGATGATGCAAAAGATAATCTTAAACTCGACATGCAACATGAATAAATGGCATTAGATTACCTTCTTCAAGATTGATATGGATTATTCATATATGTTCATATTTTTGAACAAAGAACATTCTTTGAGGTTCCTAAAGAAGGTGCAATCCCTTAATGTTATAGATAAGATTTGGTTATCAAGATTTTTGTATGACATTTGTTTTTCAAAAATAGGATATAGATCACTATATTTTGGTCATATGGATTTTTTCTCTACATAATCTTTAACAATATCAAATTTTTGGTACAAAATACATTTATTTGTTTTGAGTACATAAGGTGATTAGTTTATCACCATATGACCTATTGTAATGAAATTTGGCCATCTAAATTTCACTACACCATTTTATTAATTTTCCATCATTTTTTATATTACCTTATTTTTTGTGATATTTTGCAAGACTCCATAACCCATTGGACAAGGCACCCTTTGTTATTAGCCCACATAGGGTAAGTTACAAATTTGATATTGTGGGCTTAATAAGAGATTAATTGACTTGATTACGTTATTATTTATTTTATAATTAATTAATAATAATTTAAATCATTAAATGACTATAAATTTCTGGTCATTTTATAAATTATTTATTTTTGGAATTAATATTATTTTGTAAATGCAAATTGAAAAGTCTATTTGAATATTGTAAATTTTCCCAAATAAAAAAGAAAATAAAAAATGGCCAAATGAAGGGATTTTCATATTCCAAAGGGAAAGATGGTACAAAAGGGAAAAATATGTATTTTGTATAGGTTCTTACACTTTTTCTCAAGCTCTTGGAGAGAGCAAGCTGCAACTTTGTGTGGAGCCATGTTATTTATAGATTGGAGCAATGAAATGCAAGCAAACGGGTGAGACTCTTTTGGGTGTTTATGGATTTTAATGTCTTTTGTTCATGAATTCTTATTTCCTATTTTTGAATAATATGTCCATTAAAATTCTACATTTATTTGATTATGTGTAACAATGATGTTTCCCAAACTTTTTGTTGAGATCCCCCATGTATGAGCTTCATTGATGTTCATGAATTTTTTCATGTCTGATCTCAATATAATTTTATACCAAGTGTGTAAAATCAGGTTTTTTAGGAGACTTTATGCTTCTAAACATGTCTTGTGTTCCCAAAACCCTCATTTCTTCTATATTCATTTTTGTGTAAGAGGAAAGAATTTCATTTCTACTATTTGTTCTTGAGTTATCCCAATGGTTCTCTGTATTTATCTCACTATGGGTTTCTCCTCTTTTCCCTTTTTATATTATGTTTTGTTTCCTTTCGTGCTTTCAGTTGAAAAGTACACAAAACCTCCAAAATTACTCATATATTATGAGGGAACTACCCCTCTCAATTGCAGAGGAGAATCACCATTCTCTAAAATGACATCTCTAATTATTAGTGAATTTATGTAACTTCACATTGGGTGAGTCACAAAATCAATAAATTCAAAAAGTGCCCATTTTTCCACCAACACGACTAACTTATAAGAAATCAATTAATTTAGTGTGAAAATATTTTAAGTGCTTAAGTTCAACTAAGTTAGGTAAGAACACTTAAATTGATTGTAAAACGTGACTAATAAATGGGTTTGAATGCTTCTAAAAATGTACGTAATTTCATATGACAAGTTCTAAGGAAAATGAAAATATAGGAATGATGATATTGTGTATCTGACATAGTTTAATGTTTCAATTTTATAGATTCAATTTAAGTTCACCATTGAGGTATTTACATGATAGGATTAGATTACTATTTGTCAAAACATTTTTTTTAGGGTGTTACTTTTAAATCCATATATGGCTCTTTTCAAGTAGATTTTATGGATGTTAAGTTATGAGCAAGCTTAATCAAAATGCACAAAATTAGTGTGTGTTAGCACCAACACTTTTTGTTAATGTATTTGTTAACTCCCCTTGACAAAACATTTACTAACATTGACTCCATTCATAGATCAATCCCTAAAACCATATTTTATTGGACATATGTTTTCTTGGGGCCCGCAACCACCTTAGAACCTACCACGTCACTCTAGAACATGCACCATACGTGCTAGCAATCAAGTTCCCATCAACATTTGAACAGAATAGAATAAAAATAATGTGATTAACCCCATGTGATTCCCCCATTTCATTGAGCTAAAATAGAACAACAAATTTCCATTCACCAATAGTAGATTAGAGACTAAGCAGATTCAAACTACAAGTAAATTAGAAGCAAATTCAAACTAGAATCAACATTCATCCTCGTATGAAGGAAACCCCCATTTGTGCTAGTTAAGATCACCACCTTCATGATCATTAATAATTATAACTAAATCTTGATGTAAAAACTTCAAAATAAACTAAAATGGATTTAGTTCGATAAAACATTTCTATATATTGTTATTTTTGTTATTAATTTCATTAGTAAAAGGGCATACAAATTTTATTTACAAATTTTTCTTTTATTTACAAGAATTTGGTGTACATTTACAAGTTAATTTATTTGAGTATAACTTCAAACACTCAATTAGACCATGCTTTTGACCATTAATCAATAAGAACATATTTACTTAAATAATTATGTGGGTAAATGATTGTTAAATGAAATTCCCTAGCTATTTTGAATCCACTGACTATTCCACCTAAATTTATGAGCTTCGCTATAGGTGATATTATAGGAATTCATTACAACCTCATTAGGCATTGCCTTAAACACTGAGTCTCTTTTGTAGGGGACTAAAAATGAATCATAACCTTTAATATAGTTAGTCACTGATCACATGATATTGATATAAATTTTATTAAATTAAGCTCAATGGCATGTAGTGAATATAATCCAGTCGAAGCCCCGATCTCCTAATTTCTTCACCACTTCATAAAATTTAACTCCAAAAGGCCACTGATTAATAAGATAATATTTAATTAAATAACTATGTGGGTAAATGACTATTAAATGAAATTCCCTAGCTATATAATTTCATTGATCATTCCAACTAATTTCATGAGCTTCTCTATAGGTGATATTATATGAATTCATCACAACCTCCTTAGGCATTGCCTTAAACATCAAGTCTCTTTTGTAGGGGACTAAAAATGAATCATAACCTTGAATATAATTAGTCATTGATTAGATGATATTGATATTAATTTTCTTAAGTTAAACTTAGTGGCATGTAGTAAATGTAATCTAGTCGAAGCCTTGATCTCCTAATGTCTTCAACACTCCATAAAATTAAGGAATTGGCCTTGCATTATACTTCCATCCAACACCTTTATTCCTCTATTTTCCACCACCTAAATGTGGGTATCCCCTCTTATGGCATACACACATTACTCTCGACAATGTTTATACACCAAAAGAGGGTATACCCTCATATAAGTGGTGGAAAACATAAGAAGAAAGGTGTTAGATACTAAAAATGAATCATAGATTTTAATATAATAGTCATCGATCATATGAGATTGATGTAATTTTTTTTAAATTAAGCTCAATGTTATGTAATGAATGTAATCAAGATAAATATTTGATCTCTTTATTTCTTCACCACTCCTTAAAATTAAGGAATTATCCTTGTATTATACTTTTATCCAATACCTTTCTTCCTCATTTTCCACCACCTAAATATCGGTATCCCCTCTTGTGGCATACACACATTGTTTTTTTCAATATCCCATAGCCAATCCCATAATATATATTGTAAGTTTAGATTGAGAACATGGTAACAAAGTTGTTTAGTTTACTTACTAGACAAAGAATGTCTCTCTTGACTACCAATTTTAAGTGATTGAGTCCGTGAAGATCTATTTATATTTCCTCCATCTTTCACAAAAATTTTAGCATTGTGTATTAGATACAAATTAGAAAATAATTGTTCAATCACACTTGGAACTTAATCCTTCTCTTTTTTCTTCTCTAATGAATTAATGTTATGCTTAAAAGTAGTGAACCATTTTATATTCACCAAAGTCTCCTCTCCTTGGTATTGATCATGTCCAACTAAGCAATTGATAGTTATTTCAACACTTCAATTATTATCATATAGTGTCACTACTATCCATTGCCAATCTTATATATTCATGTAGCTTATATGTTCCCACATAAGTTTTGGTTAGTTACACTTGAATTTTTTAATACTTATAAATAGGCTTGTTACCAACTCTTAATGTATGGCCTCATCTTCTCTAACTTTGGTCCTTATGAAGGTTTACACATCCTCTAAAATATTGAACATTTTCCCTACCATCATAGTCTTCTCACACACCAAGTTGATCAAATAGTGCATTATAATTAAAGCAAAGCTTAATGGGATAGTTTATATTTGTGAGGTTGAATGTGCATTATATAGCTTGTTTTGCTAATGTAATTTATGTTGGTGATTATATTTATTCTGCTAACCCCATGGATCATGCTACATGTAGTATGTAAAAGGGGTGAAAGGGAACACTAGATGAAAAAATATAATTGAAAGATAAAGATAAAAAATTTAGTAAAGGGGGGATAATGATGCTTCATGATTTTTCTATGCATAGTTAACCAGTTTATGTGTAAAAATGAATTAGTTTGAATTTTAATATTTTGATGCTTTTATAGTGCATTGTTAACAAGTGCGGTATGTGTAATAAAAAAAATGTGTCTATTGGTTAGTGTTAGATGGAAAGGACAAACTATTCAGATTAATAAGATGTTATTAATTTTAGATAATAAAAACATAATGGAACATGGTAAATTATTACTTGATGAGGGTTATGTACACTATGCTTATTACATTACATTGATAGACGAGCTTAGTATATGTTTCTACTTACATGAGAAAAGAGGTATTTGTGTGGAAGTGAATTCCAAAGTAGTATTTATTGAAATGAAAGGGGGAGAGGGATGTTATATAAGGAATCTTATGTAAACTACATGAGGATTTAATTTTTTTACATGGTTATTTCCATGATATTGAGATCTATTGTGCAAATGAATAACCTAAACATGAAGCAACACATGAAGAACCAAAGAAAATAGGCCAAATGAGTATGGATGATTTTGACATGATTTTTTTAAAAGATGCACTTACACAATATCATGAATAAGAACAATATTTTGATAATATGTCTTATTTTAAAGTGCATAATAATTTCATTTTTGTGCAATAATTCTCTTTTTTTATGTGATACAATGTTTATGTTTCTTTTTGTAGTCATACGATCCATTATTTTAAAGAGGTGATATAATGTTGATTAAATTCCATAAAAACTATCAAGGGATATATGTTATATTATTTTGAAATAAAATAAACTTTTGTTGTAATTATATAATGATGAGTATTTTTGAACTCAAAAAATTAATGGTATGGTACAGTGCATTTAGTACATTTTCATTGTTCTTGGATGGCATTGTGTGGCATGCCGCTTCACCTCCTCCATAAAATTTAACTTATTATAATTGTCTTTTGATTCCATTACCATTTTGAATCTCAATTACACTACTAATTATCAAGTATTTGATATGTATATGTTGTTCATGTATGTTTCCTAATGTTATCCATAAAATTGAGATTGTTAGGTATGTCTCCTGATGCTATCCATATTAAACACCATGAGATTGTGTATGAATGTTTAGTGGTGAAACATAATGAGGATATTTATTAAGGATGACATATATAATTTAAAACAACAAATAAAGTAGCAAAAATATGTCTATAGTCCCAATGATATAGAAAGTGTTCAGGATTGGGCATTGGTGAATCTTGATAAGTGATTTTTATATCAAGAATATGATAACAAAGGCACTAATGAGGATGGGAAAATACCCTTCATATTGGTAATCCAACTCCCACAACATTTGGATTGGTTTTTAAAAATTGTCAATGAAATCTTATTAGCAATGGATTAAATGTTTGGAACAAATGAAATGAAGGTATGCTTTTAATTCTTGTAACAATAGTAGATGATATAGGTATTTTTGAACTTACAAGTTGACTCATGCTTTGTATTTTAGTGTAGTTTCAATTGTACACATTGTTGGTGTTTGATTTAAAACACTAAGGATTGCATGTAGTATGGGTCATCATGTATAGGTCCTATAGTAATGACATCACCCAGTTGATGTAAATACTCACACATAGAGTACATTTGAGAAAAAAATTAGTGAAAAATAGACATCTTCATGGTAGATGATGCTAGTTTGGAGATCAAAACAATTATGTGCATCTTTTTTATTTGTATAGGCATAGTGAAGTTTCTATATTGACTTTCCTAGATTCCATTGTCAACTAATCTTACAAAGTCTTACTAACTTATTTTATTTTCTAGGGAAACTTTCAATTTTCAAGTTTATTTATGAAGTTGGTATGTACCTCATGCATGATTGACAACTTTGATATCAAAGGTGTACAAGATGGTAAAAGACATGATATGTTTAGTAAACTAGGTTACATAATGCATAGCTACAGTGATCAAGAAATGGAAAACATAAAGTCCAAAAAGTTTGTAGAGAAGTATTGATCTACACAAGCCAATTTTGTTGAATATTGGGACTGGCATTACCTTCACAAGGTTAAAATGTGGTTGAGATGTTGTCACACCCTTCAACATGTAAATAAATAAATAAATTTATCCATTGAATCATATCATTCACCCCTAAAAAGCTACTTTTTGATAAAGATACAGACTTTTGTATATCGCAAGGTGGATTGGTTAGTTCAAAAACTAACCATTATTGTTTATATATACTATTGGTGGCTTAAAATATGCACGGACAATAATATTTATAAGAACTTTAAGGTTGAGAAAATTGAAAATATTTTATGGGTGAAGGCTTTGCATATTTAAAACTACCACATCACCCTTCACATAGTGATAGTCGTATAGTTTGGGTACAAAGTTAGATAGATGAGACATTGCATTATTATGTATATAGTGAAACATCATCCATGTTAATGTGAAATTATCCATTTTCACTCCAATTTTACACTTGTAAACATGTCATTAAGGTGGAGTTGATGAGAGAGATAAGAAGAGAGGGAGTTTTCCATGACACGAGGGATGGCTTGAGGGATCCCACCAATAATAATGATATAGAGTCAAATGTAAAGTTTATTTATGCTTTTTTTTTCTTTATTTATTACTTTATTGGTAATCTCAATTGGATAATATTTTTTGAATACACATGGGATAAATAATGGAACAAGAGATGAAAATGAAGGTGAAACAGGTATGGATATTGGAGGATCAAACTTTGTAGATGAAAGTGATGTATAAGTTTTGGCAGATGACAACGAAAACCAATCGAGGGAGTCTAAAAATGTAAGACATATCTCTAATATTACTCATTTGGTTTTTTATTTTTAGTAATTTTTAACATGATGTTTTTCCTTATATGAATAAATCATTGTTATTGGAATACATGATGAAAATAAGGCCTTGAGAATTAGAACTTGGGAGATTGTTGAGAATTATTTCACAATAACAAATAACTTTGAAACACTACCATTATTCAAAAAGTGTATGATAGATGTTTACAACAAGGTGAAGAGTAGAAAAATATCAATTAAACATCACCCAATAACTCATCCATTCCAAAAAGTGTATAATGGGCATATGAATACACTTTGTAGATAAAGAGACTTCACAGAAGTGATGAATACAAGAAGATATCATAGCACATCACAAGAGATAACACTCTTTCCAAATCCTCATCCTAAGAATCACAAATTAAAAATTTGGAATGAGGATCTAAATAGGGCATCAAAACGAGATAGAGATAGACTTGATGGAGATGATTCAGTTTAATTGTGTCCCTATGTTGCTTTAAGTGAGAACATAAAGCAAGGTTATAAATATTGGTTGCAATGTGATTAAAAGATCTTTCAAAATAGACCTAAGACTAAAAAATATTTCATTAATGTAAACAGGTTATTCATCTTTTGTGAGTAAGCTTCTAATTGATACACCATTCAATTTCTCATTATCCTCTTCATATGTATATTAAACTTATTAATTCAAAAATATTTGAATTTCATATAGGTTTTGCCTTATAGAAGTTAGTATGAAATGGCATACCAGACCACTCACAAACATATCTTACAATTCACTTTTCATAAGTATATTCCATCCCTTCATATATCATTGCATTCTCATGTTATAGTATTCTTGAGTTATAAATAACAAGACATGTTTCTATTCTTGGAAACTAGATTTTGAATGGATATAAAATGTTTTGAGAGATTTTGGAGTGATATTTATTGTTGATGTAAATCCATAATAAAATACCAAAATGGTTTATAATTCATCATCCCATGTTTGATCTATGATTAGCCCCTATGTAGCTGAGCTTACTCCTCATTAACTTTACTACATAGAGTGTGTAACTTGCATCCAATCATGTGGACCCCTTTTCACAAAGCTTGCTCTCAACCATTTTCATTTGTCCCATGTCAATTTTTAGACTCATGTGCACCACCTACACTTGAAAGCTAAGTCTTACCCCTAATTTCTAACTTTTGCACACTTTGTGCCTTGCAGTCCCATGTTAATTCTTATACTTGCTCATCAACTTGTCTCAATTTTTTGCCTTGCAATCCCATGCTAAGTATTGCACCCACTCACTAACTTATACATATTCTATACCTCATAGTCTTGTGCCAATTCATGTGCTTTCTCATTGACTATAGTTCACCAAATTTACCATGAGCCTTGTAGTCCCATGCCAAGTATTTCACCCATCCTGCATATAGTCACACATGCATCATTAACTTATTCACCCTCCACACATTGCATTTATACATGCCTCAATGGTATCTACTCAGACATATCAACTTTCCTTGACCATGTTCCCTAAGTGTCTAAATATTATTGTTACCAAAAGGATATCCTAGATTTGAATTCAAATGATTGACATCTTGGACATTAACTATTCTAACCATTATCAACTACCACATCTAATAGGATCGACATGCCACATATATCTTCTTTTTTAATTGAACATCAGTTATGACTTCTCTTGTATTCTTATGATATATATGTAACATATGCATCTATTTAAGAGAGAAAACCTAGATTGATGCCATCACACATTGTCATAACATCTTTTAGATTATTTTTTACATCTAGTCGATAACACACATTGTTGACATTATACTCTATAATATTTTCCCCATTATCTATTAATGAATAAAATTTGTATTTCCTACAAGTTAATACTTTTGCTCCATTGAAAGTGTTTTTTATTATACTTGAATATTCCACTATGTATTAGCTCTACATATCCCTAACTTGGTTGTCCACCATACACCTTAGTTCTAGGCCCTATGGTATATATCAATTGGTATCAAAGTAGTCAAAATGCTCAAGGAGGAACTGGTATCTAAACCTTGCTTTATTCCTTTTACTATGTATGTAACCATAAGATCATAATGAGAGAGAGAAGGTTTCTTAGTTGATTCTATTTTAGAATCTCCATCAAAACACTATAGTAAAAACAAGATGGTTTATGCATAGAATCAACTTGAGGTAGCCCTAGAAATCTGGAGGCCCATTGTCAATAATCTAGAGGCATGGTGCACTAAAAGTTTTGGTCAGTTATGTGATTTGATGATGCACCTCAACTTGATGCCCTCCTCATATCAATAACATCCTCTATAATGGTTCCCTTAATAAATCCCCTTCAAGTTATAAGTCAATCTCAACATCCCCTTGTTCAAAGGAAAGATCAATGTTAAAGCATTAGATGCCTAGTTTAAAAAACACAAGGAGTACTTTTCAATAAACTATTACATTGATGTTGAAAATATCACCTTCATAGTATTGAAGATGTCCATTTCAATTGTCAACTAGTGGAAGACCTTTAGTGTGAAAGAGGGTATTCCAATAGAATCATGGAAGAATTTTGTCGATACACTAAAGGAGTAATATTACCTTCCCTGAAACTTTGAATATGAATACATAAATTTCTAATAATTATGTTAATGCAAGGATGAATCTGTGGAAGACTACACCAACTCATTTCATGACTACTCTATGTGCCTATAAGAGAACTTAAGCAGATAACAAAGGGTGCTAAAATACCTTAGTGGACATTCACCTTACATATGTGAAAAGATGGATTTATTAACCTCTAACACTTTAGGGTAATCATATCACACTTTTTCCAAGATCTAAGTCAAGGCATGGTATAAGCACAACGCCACTCTTCATCCAACATAGTGTACAAGGCCCCAATAATACACAACTCCACATCATAGCCTTATGTGTAAAAATAACAACACACTTATTATAAAAGTGATTAACACAAAAATAATAATCAACACTTGAAGGATATATCACCTTTTGCTTTATAAAAAGTCAAAAATAAGTCTTGTGACAAGTGGTACCATCATTATTGCTCATCCACCCACAATGACTCTGAATGCCATGCATAACAATCCCTACTCACACAGTCTACATCATGAACCATGACAATGGATAAAATTAATGTATATGCCTCTTATCTAAACATCAAATCCATTATTATCAACATATCAAAATATTGTGAATGCATATTCCACACTCAATTGTAGGTGAGGGTCAACCTCTCCAAATCATCATTGACAGTGGCAGTCAGAAGAACAACATTATGCAATCCACAACTCAGTACCTTAGTCTCACCAATGTTATGCATCCTAGACCATACTCTCTGGGATGGTTATAGTAAGGGAAATATATATAGGTCCAATGATAATGAACTTTCCAATACAAGGTCAAACCAATGGAGGACATCATCATGTGTGACATCACACCTCTGGAGGTCTATGACATCTTGCTAGGAAGACTGTATTTATTCGACCAAGAAGATACATATCAATCTAAG
The DNA here is from genome assembly GCA_037957365.1 of Torreya grandis. Classification (NCBI taxonomy): domain Eukaryota; kingdom Viridiplantae; phylum Streptophyta; class Pinopsida; order Cupressales; family Taxaceae; genus Torreya; species Torreya grandis. Next base: position 240,426 of record JARHVA010000901.1, on the reverse strand, counting down.
CCATAATGTTACACTATTTATGTGTAGGATCACTTATATAACCTTTTTGAGTTCATGCCCTCAACCAAAATCACATTGGTATCTACCAAGTAATGTCATAAGTTCATATTGCACATGTAAAAGTTCATGTTACTCATGAGTTCTTATCTAAACACCAACTACAGTGTGATTAACATCTCTAAAGAGTGTAAACATATCTTCCACATGTAGTTTTAGGTGAAGGGTCAGCCTCTTCAAATCATCATCAGTAGTGGTAGTTAGAAGAGCATCATTATGTAATCCACAAGTTAGCATCTTGGTCTTACCACTGTTGTGCATCCTAAACTATACTCTTTGGGATGATTGTAGTAAAGGAAAGATATATAGGTCTTGATGACAATGCACTTTATAATATAATGTCAAACTGATGGAGGAAAGCATCACTTGTGACATCGCATCTTTGGAGGTTTGTGACATCTTATTGGGAATATTGTATCTATTCAACTGTGCAGCTACATATCAAGCCAAGCCATAGTGTTGGATTATTCATGTGGAGGATCACTTTTACAACTTTTTTGATTCCATACCCTTGACCAAATTCACCTTGGTCTCTATCAATTAATGTCATAAGTTCATATCTCACATGAAAAAAATCATGTTACTTATGGTTTGCCCTAATATACTTGCATAATAAAGAACAACAAACACACCTTGGCAGTGACAACACTCACACATCATCACATTAGTAAAAATAAATTGAAAATATATTAGAGTAGTCAAATAAATTCTTCATATAACCTAAAGGCCTTCTAATACACTACCTGGTACAAAATTTCATCGATTTGGTTCTTGTATCCCTTCTTCTAAGTAACCCCTCTATTACAGATTAGTTTGGGAGAATGATGAAATCTAGTTATAGATATAAGAGATCCTCAATTAAAGCAAGCTCAAGTCAATCTCTTCATCTTTTAGGAGTTTGATAGTCATTTTACCCAAGAAGGATGGATCCTTATGACCTTACATAGACTATCGCACACTCATCAAGATAATGGTGAAGAACTTATACCCCACTACTACGTATTGATGGCCTCTTAGACTAGCTCTAAAGTATTTAATACTTCACCAATATTAACTTGAATTCAGGTTATCATCAAGCCCCAATTCAACCTAAATATGTCTAGAAGATAAAATTAAAGACATGGGAAGGATTGTATGAATGGTTGGTCATCCCTTTTGGCCTAACCAATATGCCTACCACATTTATGCACTTTATGGATGATCTACTCAATCCATTCCTAAACTCCTTCATCATCATCTACTTAGATTATATCCTCATCTTTAGTAAGACTCATGAGGATCTCATTCATTTTAGACACCTTGAATTAGCACAAATTGTATTAAAACTTCACAAAGTGTACATTCAACATCATGTAGGTCTTGTACGTCGGTTACATCATTGACCCCACTAGAATTAGGGTAGATCTAGAGAATATTAAATTAATCCAAGACTGGCTTACTCTACACAATCTCATAAAATTGAGGAGTTTTATTGGAATTGTTAGTTTATATCATAGGTTCATCCTTGGTTTCTCACACATCTCTTGGACTCTTTCCAGATAACACAACTAAAGTTAAGTTTGATTGGACTCATGTGCAACATTGTAATTTTGAGGCCCTCAAATAATATCTCTATACAGTTCTACTCATAATACCTGACATTATGTAGACCTTTGAAATTTAAACTGATGTGTCTGACTATGCACTCAATGTAGTGCTCATGTAACATGGACATTTGGTTGCATATAACTTAAAGATGTTCAATAACGTGATGAACAGGTTTTCTACCTATGAGAAAAAATTGTATGTTATTATTTAAAAAATCAAGTAATGGTGACACTACATTCTTAAGAAGGAGATAATTATTCTTTTGGACTGTAAGCCACTTCAATTAATATAGACACAGATAAATGATTCAAAACATAAAAGCTTTGGTTGAAAGATAATTCAATAAATAATAACAACACAATTCAAATAATGTTATCTCTGAGAAGAGATGTTTTATTGATCAAATTTACAGACCCAAACATATGCCTATCTCTGAGAAGAGATGTATGATTTCCATTTTAGGTTATATCTTCATTTATACATGTTTTTAATGTGGGAGGAGAATGTGTAAGGTCACTAATCTCAAGGGATATTAAGTGTTTTGACTTCCATGATTTACAACAATACAGAATTCAAGGAATTACTATTTTTAGACTACACTACTAAAATTTAAATTTAGGGAACTTCCATTGGGTTTTTGGGTATCAAAATCCATCTATATGAGATCTATACCATCTCACTACATTTTCCTCATTCTTAACTTTCCAACGGTTCAAACAGTGAGTCAATTGGAGCTATGGTGAAAAAGTTATGGCTCTCGAAAGTTTCATCATCAATTAGGGTGGACCCATCACCTAAATTGTTGCCTAGATCATTCCTCCCTCCTTGAGAAGAAGTGGTCCCCATTGCATCAAGATTTCTCATCAAGTGTGGTAGTTGTATTTTTATTTGATTCCTAATGCATACTTGGAATGGACGGTGCTTTATGGAACTGTGCAGGGCCCGATTTTTTATCATTTTTCTGACCATCAGTCTATGGATGAAAGGCCATGAACTTATTTAGCTTGGTATTTATTTGCTTCTATTGTTGTGTATTCAGGGCTTCAACATCAGCCCTTTTGGATTCTTGTGGCTTGACCACCATCAGAAAAAATTTCTTGGCACTAATCAAAGAGATAGATGTATAAGGTGGTACCTCTAGTACCCTATAGCACCATGTTCCAAGAGTGAGAGTGATCCTCCAAGTTCTTGATTCATAGATGCCATGTCAATCATACATGAATGGTTGACTAAAGAGTACTTCACAAACATCTAGATTGACCACATCATGTAAGACCTCATCTTAGAAAGTTTTTATTTCATATGAGATAAAACATTGGTGGGTGACACAGAGGTTTCTCCCTGGACTCAACCATCCAATACTATATGGCTTTGGGTGAGGCTTCATGGATAGATTTAGGATTTTCACAACATTAGCAGAGATTAAATTCTTTTGACTTCCACTATCAAGAATGAAATGTAGAGTCTTACCTTTCACCCATATGTTAGAGTGAAACAACCTTTCCTTGTCATCTAGCCTCTCCTCATGGGTTTGTGATGAAACAACAATGGCTTCAAGCTCAGCATCTACAATATCTTTTTCAACCTATTCAACTGCAGGGTCTATATGAGGCAGAACATTAGATGTTGAGGATTGTGACTTGAAAAGTATGGAATTGATGGCTTGACATTCTTCATTGGAGTGAGTTATATATTTTTGATAATCACACCACTTCCCAATCTTTCCTTCTTTTTGCTTCTAATTTTGGCCTTGTGTTTGACCTTCTTTGTCACTTTTCTATTTTGAAGGCTGACTCTTCATATTCATTCTTCCATGCTTCTACTCAATCTTCACTACGAACTTGTATGCCTCACTAAGGGTTTCCAAATTTAAGAGTTCCATTTCTCCCCATATGTATCATTGTAATCCACCACAATATTTGAGAACCTTATGTTTCTCACTTTCTTGGATGCCTAATCTCATATATAGAGAATGAAAAATATCAATGTAATCTTGAATAGATTTTTTCTTACCTTGGAAAAGCTATTACCACTCTATATACAAGTCTTCATATGCTCCAATGGGGTATTATTATTCTTTAATAGCTTCTTTGAAATCATCCTAGGTAGGTTCTACCTCAAGATCAATATCATCTATACTGAATCTCTTTCTGTACACTTCCCACCAATTTTTGATAGGCAATGATGCTTTCAAAAGAGAAAAGGTGATCTTCTCTTTATCGGTGAATTTATTTATAGAAAAATAAGAAGGTAATTGATCCAACCAATTTTCTACTACATCAAAATTGATTTTTCTTTCAAATGTAGGGATATCAAAATTCCTCTAAACCTTGAAGGGTGTTGGGGCACTGAAAGGATGTGGGGGTGCAGATGAGGAGCCAAAATTTCCCACCAAAATTTGTTGGAGAATTTGAGTGAATTATTGTAGCATCTATGCTTGCTATTGTTGGAGGGATTCATTTACCATTTCATTGAAAGGATTAGATGTCTCAGTGTTGTCTCCCATTTGAAGTCATTTGGAGCGAATAGGTGGATAGTCTACTGGTTCTATTTTCCACCCAAGCTTCCTATAATATGACCTCATCCTCAGGATCATAAAATATAAAGATAAACCACTTTGATACCACTGATCCAAAAAATAAAAGCTTTGGTTGAAAGATAATTCAAGAAATAGGAACAACACAATTCAAACAATGTTATCTTTGAGAAGAGATGTTTTATTGATCAAATTTGCAGACCCAAACATATGCCTATCTCTGAGAAGATATGTCTAATTTCCATTTCAGGTTACATCTTAATTTATACATGTTTTGAAGGTGGGAGGATGATTTGGAAGGTCTCCAATCTCGAGGTATATTAAGTGGTTCAACTGCCACAATTTACAACAATTCAAAATTCAAGGAATTACTATTTTTAGAAACTTACTATTTTTAGACTACACTACTAAAATTGAAATTTAGGGCACTTCTATTGGGTTTTTGTGGGTTAAAATCCATTAATCAAATATCTATTCCATCTCACGACATTCTATTCATTCTTATCTTTCCAACGGTTCAAATAGTGAGTCAATTGGAGCTAGGGTGAAAAAGTTATGGCTCCCAAAAGTTTTGTCATCAATTGTGGTGGACTCATCACCTGAATTATTGCCTGAATTGTTGCCCAGATCAATAAAACTATAAAATTTACACCATATGAAATGGATGAATTACCTATATAAGTTACATCTTGTGATTGAGCAAAAAAAAAGGAAGGACAATAAGGTAGTAGATTACCTCAGCCAACCACGAGTTCATGCAAATCATAGCCTTGGACACGTGTGACCACAAATTCATAAAATAGGTATCCCTCTACTCATCTGACTAAGACTTTATACTTTTCTAATCAGGTTATTTATAATCTCATACATCTCTATGTCCCCTTTGGTGTACCTCACCAATGACTCATTTAGAAGGCACAATATGCCAAAACCTTAAGAGACTTTGGTGTGATAAAGAATCTAGTCATATTTTAGTCATTATTACATCTTGATTCTATCACTAAACTAATTTACTTAATTATTTAGGGATTTTTATAGTTAACAATTTGAATTAGTTATTATTAGCTAAGCTATGAGTTATATGTTATTATGAGATAGTTGAATATTGATTATATTACATGATTACATTGATATGAGTTATTTATAATGTATATTTTTATATTATGATCATGATGTGTTGTTATTTCAACTATATTTTATTATGTATATATGTCATGGTGTTATGGACTAACTACCTTCTTGTTGTGAGGCTGACATAGGAGAGACCTATCCCTCAGATCATGAAGGGAGAGCATCATCAGACAGGGTGATGTAGATGGATTTATTAGGGGACGATAAAGGAATTACTAGAATACTACACACACCACATTAAATAGTAAATATTAGATGCATAGTAGAATTGTGAGCATTATTATGTTTCTGATGATTGGTTGCATTTAAAATTGTTTGTGAATGATTATCTTAATTTATTTCCTTTTTGAAATTAACCTCGTGTGATTTCATTATGATTTTTTAATTTGATTTAAATAATAATGTGTTAATTACCCTTTTTAGTGATGGAATGTGATTGACTTACATTAGTCATATTGAAAAAATATTTACCTATGCTAAGTTAGTGGCAATAAAATGATTTTGTTATAATTAATGAATTAATTGTTATTATTAAGTCAAGAACATATAAAAAGGAAATAAAGCCTCATAAGATAAATTAAATAAATAAAATTGATTATAAAGTTAATAAAAAAATTATCACATTTTTCTAAGTCAAACCTAGTGGGTTGTTACAGTCACACTTCTTCTAGATGTACATGTACATAAACATGGAATGCCACATCAAGTCTTGCATTATTTGTTACATTTTAAATCCCAAAAATAGGAAGATATGACTCTACACACCTCTATTAGTTCCATACTAACCATGGGAATATACTAGTATGGATTTTATTCTTGGAATACCTACAACTAGATGATAACATGAAACTATGTTTATTTTAATGGATAGGTTTTCTAATATGGCCATCATGGTCACATAAAATAAATAAATTGTTCTAGATATCATTATGTAATATTTATTCAACCATGTTTGGGTTCATTTTGGGCTACCAATATCCATCATTTCCGACTGAGATCCGTGCTTTAAGAGTTATTTTCAACAATCATTGTGGGACTTGATGAGCATGTAGTTGGATCAGTCGATGACCTTTTATCCTTGGATAGATGGACAAACTAAAGTATTCAATCGCACACATGTTAATATTTTTTGAATATATAACCATACACATGTTTGCACTTGGTAAGATAATATCTTATACATTTAACATGCCTATAACAAGGCTCTTCATAGCTCTACTAGCTACCATGTATTGGGTTTTAAACTTTGTCACCTTTAGACATCTCCTACCATGCACAATCAGGGATTGAGTTGTGCACACAAGAATGGGAAATAGACTAATCCAAGAATTTTTTGTGTCACATCTAGTATATTCACGAGTAGGTTCAATAGATCCTTTCTTACACCCAAACTAAGTACAAAGAGTGCTATAATGCACATCACATACCTCATGCATTCTGAGTTAGCAACAAAATCTAGTTTCAACTTTAGAAGGAGCACTTTAAAAGTAAACACTAGAAGATCAATCCTCTATGTTATGGTCCTTACAATATTTTACACGCAATTGGTGAGAACACCTTCATTCTTTATCTACCTTAGTATTTTTCCATGCACCCCATCTTCAATGTGAAACTTTTCAAGTCTTACACTCCATCGCTTATTGAGCCAATAGTGACATAACATCCTTTTAATTTGGATCTTAAACACTTTCACCCAACAAAAAAGGACCATATTATCAAAGTTATGAACACATACACCTAACATGGCACACATCAACTTTTCAGAGTGGTCAAGGTTGGGCAATATCCTGATCAATCTAAATAATACACTTCACAACAACTTTAGGTGTCATTTCTATAACTATGTGTCGATTCAATATAGACCATTTCTCTTTAAAAAAGGTGAACGATTTGTGTCTAACCCTTATGTATTTGATCTCACTCATTTATTCTATTGTGTAGAGTGTGCACCTCACACCCAACCTGCACACCCCTTTGTATGAATCTTGCTCTCAACCATTCAAACTAGCCCCTTACCAATTTATGGACTCCTATGTACCACCCACATTTACATACTAAGTATTTTTCCCACTCACTGACTTCTATGTACTCCATTCCTAGCAGTCTTGTGTCAAGTCTTATACTTGTTTATCAACTTATGTGCACTTTGTGCCTTGTAATCTCATGTTAAATCCTATGACCACTCATCTACTTCTGTACAATATATGCCTCATAATCCTATACCAAGTCCTGTACCTACTCACTAATTACATTTCACCATACTACCTGCATGCTTTTCAATCCAATGCCAAGTCCTACACCCACACTCCATATAGTCACATGTGTATCATTGACTTTTGTACCTTTTGTACCCTATAATTTTTCATGCCTCACTAGCATCCATCTAATTACCATTTCCACCAAAAGGAGATTTGAGATTTGAATTCAAATAGTTGAAAACCTAGACATTAACTATTCTAACCATTGCCAAGTGTCACATCTAATAGGATTGATGCACCATGGATATCTTCTTTAGTAATTGAACAACAATTATGACCACTCTTAAATTCTTATGCTATATATGTAACATATGCATCTTTTTCAAAAAGATAACCCAAATCAATTCCATCACACATAGTCATAACATCATTTAGCTTGCTCTGCACATCTAGTCAATACACAGGCACTGTTGACATTGTACTTTGTATTCTTTTCCATATTCTCCATTAAGGAATAGAGGTTGCATTTCTTGCAAGTTAAGACTTCTGATCCATTGAATGTTTTTTGTTTATTATACATAAATATTTCATTATGCATTCACTCTACATAATTATAGCTTGGATTTCCACCACACACCTTGGTCGTAATCCCTGCAGTATGGATCATTACTGATGAATCAAACAATGATGATTGAGGTAAAATATCAATGTTTATCCTTTCTTGGACAAAATTACAACATTTCAAAGGTGGGAATGATATAATTATGCATATTATTCTAGATTTTCTTCTTCAGTTCATCCTTAGAATGCCCAAAAAAGTTTTATCTATTCTCTATAATGTTCCTTCAATGCCAAAAAATGTAACTAAAGACATGTCATAGTATTGTTTTCTTAAGGCCCTATATATTTCAAGATTGACTATGTTATAACATAAAAATGGTAATTTTTATTTGATCTCTCCTTTATGCTTGATAAAATTCAATTTTATAGTATAAAACAAGGGTTGACTAGTTAGCTATGTTGCTCACTCTTTAATAATATTTTATTCCAAGTATTTTAATCATACTTAGACTCAATGATAAACCAAATTCTTGGTGTATTGGGTTGATTGGCATGATTGGGTTTAGGGATTGGAAATTTAAGGGTTTTGTGCTTTTAATTTTCAATAAACTCATAACATACTTCATAACATTTCCTTAATTAAAAGAGTATAAGGATGGATAACTCTCTTTCAAGTTTTGGTACATAATATTAACAAAATCATTTTCAAACTTCAGATTAGATAATGGGTTGAAATAAGGATTATTAGTATTAAGCAATTGTTTATGGATGAACCTTTGTTAAATGGATGTACATACTCTATTATCAATTTTTCACTTGTTATTTAAATCTAGTTTGATTTACACTTATTTCCTTTATGTATGGGATGTGCATAATCTAAATGATGTTCAAAGTTAGAATTCAAGTTTATTTTCCAAACATGGTTTTGATCTGCTATGTTTTGTCATGATTTTATTAGATATATTGGTGTCATCTTATGTTTAGATGGAGATTATTTATCTAAAATTTGGATAAACATATTTTGATTTTCATAGAGATATGGACAATAATATGTTGAGCAAATTAGACATAGACAAACATGACCACATTTATACTTTTTCTTTGAGAAACTTATGATCTAATTTGTTTAACCCAACTAAATTTTATAAAATGGATAATAGGATTCATTGTTTAGAAGGTAGTTATTTAGAATCATAACATTTAGTCAATGTTTAATTGAATTATGTATGCAAAATGAGCAAAATTATTTTCAACTTATATTAAATATTCCATGTGTGCCAAAAATCTCTAAAGTAGATTTCAAACAACAATATAGAAACACATTAGTATCAAATTGAAATTGTTCATTATGTGTAAAGATAAGCCTATTTTTATGTTATTTTCCACATATCATTTTCATTGCAATCTCTATAGTCGGTAAATTGGGTATTCTTATTTATTTCCAAACCTAGTTGTAGCAAGGGTAATTATGTTCATTATGTTCCTTGTATGTATCTTATTTTAGTTAATTAATAGGTATAATGAAGCTTTTATTTTTCCACACCATTAAATCTAAGCCACATTTGTTTCATTATCCAAACTAAACTGAAATTGTTTCATTATCCAAACCAAGCCATAATTGTCCCAAACCGTGAAAACACAATAACCCCTAATATTTTTGCGATATCAAGAGTAGTGCATAATTACTAAAAATGTCACTTATATGTATTTAAAATATATTTACTCACCATACCATAGCATCTAAATTCAAAAAAAAAAAAAATACAATCAACAAAGGTTCAAGTTATATATCCTCTTCAATACAAATCACTTATAGATCAAATAATGATAATCACATAAATCATAACTAAACATCATTTTTCTTCCTCAAAATGCCTCTGCTATCTAGGATAAACCATTTGAATTTCCCACACATGTTCTCACACTCTTCCTTATAGTATTATAGCTCTTGTTCATAGATAATAGTAATTCCATCATACTTTATGTTTAGGGCCTTGACTATCTCTACCCTGCAGTCACATAGTATTTTTATGTATGCATTGGTAGTATCAAGGATGACACACTTTTTTTCAAAACATAATTTCTTGCCCTTAAGTTCCAAATTTTTATGATTTAACTCTTCATTCTCCATAGTCAAATTCTCTATGTCTTTATTCTTTTCATCTATTGTGTTTTACAACCTCTCAATAGTTATCATTGTGGTTTGAAGAAGGTCAGACAAGAACTAGTTTTACCTATATAGAGAACCATTTTGTAGTAGGTACATTGATAAATTAACACCAACATGATATGTCTCTAACATATTACCCTCGTATCTCATCCTAGAAATAAGCTCTTCCACATATTCCATATTATC